>PVIC010024450.1:0-26010 GCA_004025085.1 Thryonomys swinderianus | reverse complement strand
TTTTTTTTTTTTTTTTTTTTTTTTTTTGGATTTTGGAGACAGGGTCTCACTTTGTAGTTCAGGCTGGCCCTGAGCTCACTATGGTGCCCAGGCAAGCCACTGCAAACTCAGCAATCCTCCTGTCTCTGCCTCCCGAGTGCTGGGATTACAGGCGTGAGCCACCACGTCCGGCACTTGTGGTATGTGGTGTTGATTGTTGGTGGGCGTGTCGCCACACCCAGCATTATATGTGGTAACCGGGGATCGAACTCAGGTCCTTGCGCTTGCAAGGCAGGTGCCGGAACCACTGAGCTAACCCTCCGGCCCAGGGATTACAATTCTTAATGCTTATTTAATTAATAATACGTGTTTAATTATAATATTTATTTAATACTTGTTTTAATTTAATACTTATTCTTAGATAATAATACTTAATTCTTTATTTACTTACAATTCTTAAAGTCATCAGCATTCTTAATTAGAAGTTTTTGTCCTTCAAGATCTATACTTTTTTTTTCTTTTTGAGACAGGGTCTCACTTTGTAGTTCAAGTTGGTTCTGAATGTAGCCCAGGCAAGCCTCAAACTCACAGCAGTCCTCCTGCCTCTGCCTCCCGAGTGCTGCAGTTACAAGCGTGAGTCACCACTCTCAGCATTGTGGTATATGGCTACCAGGAATAGAACTGCAGACCTTGTGCTTGCCAGGCAGACACCAAACCACTGAGCTAAATCCCTGGCTTGATGTGTACTATTTTAAAGGACAATACCAAACTTTGTGTGGTGACTCTTGCCTATAATACTAGCACTCTGGAAACTGAGGCAGGAGGATCACAGATTTGGACCCAGCCTACCTCAACTGGGAGAGACCTACATTCAAAAGAGGGGTGGATGGCTGGGATGTAGCTCAGTGGGGAGATAGAGATAGATAGACAGAAACAGAAAATGTCATCAACCAATTCTACTTTAGAATGTTTGGTTATATAAATTGGTTCTTGTTATCTTATCACAGACAAAATAAATCTTCAGGCCTGAATATCAAGTAACTTGTGATGAAGGGTTAAGAAGATAAAAGTTAATATTTAAATTTTCCACTTACTTGATCTAATATTAACAATTCAAAGGTTTCATGATTTTCTTAGTCCAACACTTAGAGACACTGTGTCAAAGATTAACATTGTTATGTAATATTACCAGATTTTTTGGGGGGCTGGGGTGTATCTCAGTAGTAGAGCATGTCTGGGTGCCACCTACAGCACCAAGAAAATAAATAAATAAATAAATAAAAAATAAACTTCTTACATAGAATATTTGAATTTTGTCCTGATAATCAAACAGTTTAAATATTCAAGCATTTGGGCCAGAGGGTTAGCTCAGTGGTTCCAGCGCCTGCCTCACAAGCTCAAGGTCCTGAGTTCGATCCCCGGTAACCACATACAATGCTGGGCATGGAGACTCATGCCCACCAGCCATCAATACCACATACCACAGTGCCGGGCGTGGTGGCTCACGCTTGTAATCCCTGCACTCGGGAGGCAGAGGCAGGAGGATTGCTGAGTTCGAGGCTTGCCTGGGCTACATAGTGAGTTCAGGGCCAGCCTGAACTACAAAACGAGACCTTGTCTCAAAAAAAGAAAAGAATGTTGTTGTAAATGAATAGACACTTCACAGAGGAAGTACAGATGACCAAGAAATGCTCAGCATCATTGGCTATTTGAAAAGTGCAAGTTAAAAAAAAGTGCTGAGGGGCCCGGAGGGTTAGCTCAGTGGTTCCGGCGCCTGCCTCGCGAGCGCAAGGACCTGAGTTCGATCCCCCGTGACCACATATAATGCTGGGCATGGAGACACGCCCACCAACAATCAACACCGCATACCACAATGCCGGACGTGGTGGCTCATGCCTGTAATCCCAGCACTCGGGAGGCAGAGACAGGAGGATTGCTGAGTTCGCGGCGGCTTGCCTGGGCACCATAGTGAGCTCAGGGCCAGCCTGAACTACAAAGCAAGACCCTGCCTCAAAAAGCAAAAAAAAAAAAAAAAGTGCTGAGATTTATCTTTTCACAGAAGGAATGGTGGTCATCAGTAAGTTAAATAATAACAAATGCTGGTGCGGCTAGGGGAGAAAACGAACCTTCTACCCGGTTAATGCAAATGTCAACCAGTACAACCATTGTGGAGATCAATATGGAGATTCCTCCAAACAATAAAACTAGAAATTCCATTTGACCCAGCCAGTCCCCTTCTAGGTGTCTTCCCAAGAGAGGTAGATATTTTATTACCATGATCTGTGCAAATGCATGTTTATAGCAGCACAGTTCATAATAGCTATATCTTGGAAGCAGTCTAATGTATATGAAGAGATGAACAGATAAGGAAAATGTATTCATGCACAGTGGAGTAGTACTCTGCCATAAAGATAAACTTGAGTCATTTATAGGAAAACAAATGTATCTTGGGACCATAACCTTAAATGAAATAAATCAGACACAAGCTTAAATGTCACCTGGTTTCTCTTATATGCAAAACTCAGAGTAAAAGTAGAAAAATAAATGTTTGATAATAGGAAGTAGGGAGGTAGATCTTTCTCAGTGGAAGGGCTGGGATTTAGTTTAAGTGATACTATGCCGACCTTGGAAGCACAAGGTCCTGAGTTCAATCCCTGGTACCAACAACAACAACAACAAAAATGTGAGGCGATCTTTCTCAAAGGGGAAGGGGACCAAAAATGGGGAGGTGATGGGAAAAGGAATTAAGATACGTTACCAAATCCCCCCAATTGTAAATATTGTGTAATGCAAACATGTACTAATAAAAAGCAAAACTAAAAGTTAACTTCAGACTCTCTGAAAGACTGAAAGAAAAGGAATGAGCAAAATGATTCCTTAAACATTTAAAATGATTCCTTAAACATTTAAAAACATCAGTTGATCTTTGAAGAGAGATGATGGTAAATAAGTAAAATATTCCTCAAAAAAAAACAATCATTTGGGAAGTTTAGTTGGATTTAAATTAGACATAAAGAGCCGGGCGTGGTGGCTCACGCCTGTAATCCCAGCACTCGGGAGGCAGAGACAGGAGGATTGCTGAGTTCGAGGCTTGCCTGGGCTACATAGTGAGCTCAGGACCAGCCTGAACTACAAAAGCGAGACCCTGTCTCAAAAATAAATAAATAAATAAGACATAAAGAGCAAGAACTGAAGCAAAAGATATTTAGATACATGAAATTGATCTGTCTATCTCTCGGAGTTTTTTCAGTTGTCCAACATGGAGTTCGAGGTTTTCTTAAATATTTTTAAGTAAGCTCAACAATATATTTTCTTAAATATTTTTAAAGGTGTGTGATGGGGGTTGGGGGAAAAGATTGTGTTACTGGTCAGCTTGTCTTAGTCTCATCAGATTTTCAGACTTTCTGTGTCCCAAATAAAGAATTGAGCAGGTCCAAGGAGCCGTAAGAAAGGCAGAGATGTATACAAGGAGAGTATACTCAGTAGGGCAGAAACAGGACCCCAGCTCAAGAATGAGTGACTGGGAGCAGCCCCCTCTGTTTTAAATTCCAGGTGGAAATACGGTGGGGAGTGTTCCAAGTAGGCAGCACCTAGAGATGGTTTCTGTCAGGCATGAAAATCCAACTTTGGAAGTGGAGGGTAGGCAGAGCCAGACATGGCAGTGCTCTCCAGGGCTGGCTTCTCTTTGGTGTTCCTAGAGTTTGCCCAGGGTGTCCTGCCAGGGGAACTCACTGTGAGTCCCCACCCTTGTGTTGGGAGGAGTTTATGAATTTAGAGGGGCCTGGACAGAACTATCATGGCTGCCAATATGAGCACGCACCACATATTTATTAGGCTTTTATCAAGATGTTAAAGAGACACAGTGCAGGCAGGATCATATTTCTCAGGCTTACATCAAGATATTAAGGAGATAGGGTGGTGAGACCAGGAAGCTCTTGTGGTCTCCCAGAATCAGAAGGTGTCCTGCTGGTTGTGACCAGGATGTCTCCCATTGAGATATCCTTGAGGCCAATTTCCTGCCTCAAGGTGGGGCCCTGTGCTAAAGTAGCTCTCTACTGTGTGAACTTTGAATTGTGTTTCATTACACTTGCAAAGAAACGATACTGTATCTGTGACAAGAGGCACCTTAGTTGATTGAAATCTCCTTATGGGATCCAAGAATTGCACTGACAGCAGGGGTTGCAGAATGGACACGAGGTGCCCTCATTAGAGGGAGAGATCTGGTGGGAAAGGTTGAGCCCTTTCTTGGACTAGGGAGACTGAGATGTCAGGGATCCCAGCCCAAGGAGGCCGTGGGCAGTGAGCCCTCCCGCCAAGGCCTCCACACTCTGAGCCTGGGAGTTCTCAGGTCTTTTTCATTGCCTTAACAAATGGCACCTGCTGCACTCCGCCTTAGGAAACTCTAGCATGACCACACCTCTATTAGTTTTTCCCATACAGGCTTTTTCAGTCTATACGACCAGGCTGAGTTTTTAAAATCCTTCTGCTTTGCTTCTCCTTCATTCCTAAATTCCTAAATCCTTCCTTTGCTCTTGTGTCTCACTATACAGTTTGAAGTAGCTGTGCAGCAATCTGTGTGCTTTGCTGCATGATGTTTCTTCTGCCAGATACCCCTGCTCCTTGCCTTTGGGTACTGTATTCCTGAAGCCCTTGGGGAACTGATCCAAACTAGTAACAAGGATCGCTGTCACTGTGACCTTTACTGTCCCCATTTCTACCAGTATTTTGCTTATAACCACTTCAGTAATCTCTGCAAAGTTCCTGGCTTTCCCTAGTTGTCTCATCTCAGTTCTCTCCAGAATTGTGCTTAATACTAGAGTCTCTAAAAACAGACCAACTCGTAGCTTCATTGCTGTTTTTTGAATGGTATTCTAATCTCCATTTTGTTTCTGTTCTATTTTTATTTGCTATAGCAGGAATTGAACACAGGAGAGCTCTAGCTCTATCCTCAGCCCTTTTTATTTTTATTTCTTTTGTTTTGATTTTGGAAGTACTGGAGGTTGAACCCAGGGCCTTCACACTGAGCTACAGTCCCAACCTCTTTTTATAATTTTGAGACGGGGTCTTGCTAAGCTGTTGAGTTGCACAAACTGGGCTCGAACTTGTGACCCTCCAGCTTTCGTCTTGCAAAGTGCTAGGATCTTAGACAGGTATCACCACACCTATCTTGTTTTTTGTTTTGAGAAAGGGTCTCGTTAGGTTTCTCAGTCTGACCTCCAACTTGTCAGCCTAGCTCAGCTCCTGAATAGCTGGAATAGGTGGACATGCATCACCACTCCTGACTTCTAATCTTTATTACTTTCTTCCTCTACCAACTTTAGGCTCAGTTTGCTTTTATTTTCTACTTCCGTAAGGTATCATATAAGTTCTTTATTTGAAGTCCTTCTTTTTCATTGTAGGCATTTATCACTATAAACTTTGCTCTTATTACTACTTTTCCTATATCTGTAAGTTTTGCTAGGTTGTAGCTTTGCTTTTAGTAGTCTCAGGGTATTTTCTAATGTCCATTTTGATTTTTGCTTTGATTCATAGGGGGCAAAAATATCCTTTCCTCTACTCTTTAGATTTCCCAGTGAGGCTTTTCTAAATTAAACTGGCCAAAACATATTCACAAAAAATTTAAAGACCAGTAAAGAATTCAATTTTCAAAAAAAGTTTAAAGACATTTAATGTATCTTTTACGTGTGTATATGTGGAGCACTGAGTAATAAGTGCCTCAACCGTGTGGTTGGAACCTGGGCTTAAATACCATGTTAGGCCAAAAGAAAGAAAAAGGGCCTAGAGCTTCTGGGCTGGGAAAGCAAGTTATAGGAAGGTGATGAGGAAAAGCTAGGTAAATAAACATGGTTTAATATGGTCTGCTATGAACATTTAAGTTGGTTTCTCATTGATACTAGTTAGTAGTCGAGAATTCTCTCTTTAGTAAGAAGAATACTCAACAAATAGAAGTTTATAAATCTAAATTTCCTCTAGATTTAGATTTCCACAAGCACTTGTGTTCTATTTTTTGGCACTTTATCCTGTTGTTAGTGATTTACAGTAGCTCTTAGCTCAAAATCCTTATGCCAAAGAGATATATTTTGGGGTGGCATAATCTAATCTTCAGACCCATTTATTGGCTCAAGAGTATCTTGTTTGAATTTCACGTTTGTCAATTTCCCATTATTACTTGGTATGATTTCAGTCTTCATCCTAGAAAATGTTTTGAGTACACTTTAAAAGAATGTATGTTCTGCTACTATTAGGAAGAATGTTTTGTATTATCAGTTAGGTCTGTTTGATCTGTATAGTGTTGTACAAATCCTTTGTTTCCTTGTTGATTTCTGTCTGTATGCTGTTACTGAAAAGGGGACCCTCAAGTCTTGTTATTGTGTTAGTTTATTTCTCTTCAGTTTCATCGTGTGCCTCTTAATCTTTTTGACACCCTGATTGTCTTAAGAGGCTCCTGGAGAGGTGGTTGGATGGTGAGAGTTCTGTACTCATCAGTGACAGGTATTCTTAGCTGAATGTGCTGTTCAAGATGGGGTCCAGTTGGAGGAGGCAGGTCTCCGGGGGTTTGCTTTTGAAGGGTATATCTCTTGTAGCCACTCTTCTCCTGTGTTCTGCTTTCTGGTTGGCACAAAGTAAGCAGCTCTACCACAGCCTTTTACATGCTTTCTTACCATTACTGCTTTGGAACCAGCCAACCATGGGCTAAAATTTCCAGAACCAGAAACTAAATAAATTTCTCCTTTAAGTCATAGACATCAAATATTTTGTTTTAGCAACAGGAAAATTGACCAATACACAGTTTGCTTTGTATACATTTAGATAGTAAGATACTGAGTGCACATATATTTATTGTTACTATCACTTCTGTGAAATTGACCTTATATTATTGTAGCTTTATTTTCATACTGATGCTTTGCTACTTATAGCTTTTCCTCTCCTCTTATTTCCAGGGTCCAGTGTTACATTTGGAAGCACATGGCTAATACTCCTCTTAAAAGTATACACTGCCGAGTGTGGTGGCTCACGTCTGTAATCCCAGCACTCGGGAGGCAGAGACAGGAGGATTGCTGAGTTCGAGGCTTGCCTAGGCTACATAGTGAGCTCAGAGCCAGCCTGAACTACAAAGCGAGACCCTGTCTCAAAAAAAAAAAAAAAAAGTATATACTGGATGAAAGGTTAAGGATTATGTGACCAAGGTTCCAGAAAGGATAGTTTTGTCTAATTAGATATGAAGGTATCTGTTATTTTTGACTGTGTGCTATGGTCAGTAAGGGCTGGCTTCCATTTAAGTAGATGCCCATTGTATCAGTCCATTTTTCCATTGCTATAAGCAAATATGTGAGGTTGTATATTAGTAAGATTTATTAAGCCCACAGTTTTAGATAGCATAGCACCCACTCTGGTGAGGGTCTCTCTTGCTGCCTCTTATGATGGTAGATGTCAGAATGGTGAGAGTTTTTCAAAAGGAGAAATCACTTAATAAGGCAGGAAGCCAGAGAGCAGGGAGGGGAAAGGTTTGTTTTGTGTGTGTGTGTGTGTGTGTGTGCGCGCGCGCGCACGCGCTCACGTGCGTGCACACATGTGCACCTGTGTTCACACACACATAGTACTGGGAACTGAACTGATAGCCTTCCTACTGAACTATTTCCCCAGCCCTTTTTTGAAATTATTATTATTTTTTTTTTTGAGACAGGGTCTCGCTTTGTAGTTCAGGCTGGCCCTGAGCTCACTATGTAGCCCAGGCAAGCCTCAAACTCAGCAATCCTACTGTCTCTGCCTCCCGAGTGCTGGGATGACAGGCTCAAGCCACCACAGCCAGCACTGTGGTATGTGGTGCTAATTGCTGGTTGATTGTTGGTGGGCATGAGTCACCACGCCCAGCATTGTATGTGGTTACCGGGATCAAACTCAGGACCTTGGGAGGCAGGTGCCGGAACCACTGAGCTAAATCTCCGGCCCTGAAATTATTTTTTGAAGCAGGGGTTGCTAAATTGCCTATGCTGATCCTTTTGCCTCAGCCTTCCTGGGTGCTGGGATTATAGGCACATACTATCAGTTTTCTAACAGCTAGAGAAAGTCGCAGGAAAACATTTTTCTTCCAAGGCCCATAGTCCTAGTGACCCAGATACCTCCCACTACCTCTACCTTGTAAAATCCCTCCAAGCCAGGGATTTAGCTCAAGTGATACTATGTCTGCCTTAGAAATACAAGGGCCTGAGTTCGATCCCCAGGACTGGCATAAATAAATAAATAAATACCCCTCTATATGTCATGTCTCCTCACTGGGGGCCAGGTGACTGGCCATTCAGCCCTTGGAGAATGAGCTGTTGCCAGGTTCTGGGGTACTGAGAACTCCTTCTGGAAATCCTTCTAGGTCTCTCCTGGCTGGCTTGCCAAACATGTATTGGATGCTTAGGACTCCTAGAGATTCTTTCTAGGTCTTTGCTATCCTGAACAAAGACCTGATTGAGACAAGTGAAAAAGGTAACAAGGTTTTTACACTTAATAAAGGTATTAATAGTAGGAAAATAAATATACTATGCAATTTGAGACTGAGCCACAGGAGAAGAGAAAAAATGCACCTCTACATCTCTCATATCTCCCACTCTTCAGGCAGTCCCTGGGTCTAGGCTGTCCATCAGAAAGCTGCCTATTTCTTGTGAGAAGACAGCATTTTCTGATTGGTTCCAGATATGGGATTGGACTCACGTGCCTTGGATCTTTGTGATAGACAGGTCATACCCATTTGCCCAGCCTGCTAGCCAGGCCTCCCTCATTATCATGTGTAAACCATAGCATCTGCCTCCAAGTAGCTTTCCTGTGGGCCATATTTAGCATCTCAAATAGAGTGGTGCTTTGGTTCATGAACTTAATTCTTTCCATGATGCTGGGGAAGATGGCCACTTTAGTGTTTGTATGGGAAAGATGGCTGTGGGTGTTCATGAATGGAAGCAAAGTTTTGCCAGACTCTTCTTTGCGAACCAAATTGTTTGCAAATAGAGTTATTCTGCACCAAGGTGTTACTGTAGTTATAAGTAGTCCTTTGAATAAAAAGAAACTGAAGCAAGGTCTTTTAAGTTGCAAGTAGATCACATGGGTAGGGTTACATTTTATGAATCTTGAAATCCAATTTAGTATTTGATGGTTGGTGGCCTTAATGGTCAAATGCTGAGCAGATGCTGGTGAGCAGGGGATGCTGAGCTTTGTGATGGGGGGTTGAGTACAGCCCCATGGGGAACTGATTGTAGCCTCTGGCATCTAAGAAGACACTCAGAGTTTTCTGTGTCTGATAAACTGGGCCAAACTAGAAGCTGCCAGGTTATTGTAGAAACATTCAAAAGAAACAGTTTTGGTGATGCGTGGAAGTTTAAAACTAACAAAAAACTTAAAAGAGGATCTGTACCTGCTCACATACAACACAAAAATTTTAAAACCCACTCAACAGAAAAGGAAGGAGCAACTTCTCTGAAACAAAGAATACTATTAAAATTATGTGGTTTGTGTTGGTTGATATAGGTGCCAGTGATGAATGACTTACCCTGAGTACTCAGATTATTTTTTAGTGTCCACTTGGGTTTTTCTCTAAGATAATATTACTTAACCAAATTTAGTCAGAATATTTTACCTACCTAGTACTTCTGTATCAATATAAAGGACACCAAATTAATTCACCAAAATTTACTGAGAATCCAGATGCCTAAATTAATTATATTTCTATTTTTTTGTGGTTAATAGATATCTCCTTATTTCAACACATATGCTAATGACAAGAAAATCCCTTCACAAACTGTAGAAAGTAATTAGCTTGACTTTCCAGCATCTTAACATATTCATTGAACAGTCTCTAGATTTTCCAGAAGGCCTATTAGCAAAAATACAGATTAAGAAATTTAAGGGCTGTCACCCCTAGCTAATAACTATGGGGGTAGAATCTTAAACAGTGCACTTGAAAACTCTGAAACAGCTTGGATTTATTATAAATTAATGACATAGGATGTTCTTTAATTATTAATCTTTTTTGAAATACACTGAATGTTCTACACATGCTTTACAGCCAATAGCTGTCATCAGAATGTTTTGAAATTATGCCCTTGAGAGTAGCAGAAAGGTTTTTACCTCCAAGCATTTCCAATTGCTTGTTAGTTTTAGGGAACAAAATTACTTTAGGGAGGAAAAATGTAACTTCTCCTTTGCCTTTCTGAGTCCTTCATTGAGATGGACTCCTGTAACAAAAGATACATTACAAAGGAACAGACAAGTCCATTACCACATATACCTCGTGTGTCCAGGGGAGATTCCCAGGGAAGAGTGACTGACTCTTGAGAGTAAATCTCTGGACAAGGCATGATGGTGTATACCTATAATTCTAGAACTTGGGAGGCTGAGGCAGGAGGATCTATAGTTAAAGAACAATATGTGCTACATAGTAAATTCAAGAGCAGCCTGGACTATATAGTGACAACCTATCTCAAGAAGCAAAATTCAAAAACAAGAGTAAATCTCTCAGGTGCCTTAAATATCTTGCTCCTGAAACAAAGATGTGGGGATAGTGAGTATTGGAAGATGATCAAGAAATACAAGCAGGAGTTAAGGTTGGTTGTGTAGGTATCCGTGCTTTCTCGCTTGGTAAGAGTTTCTGGTGACTTAGAGCCCTCCCTTCTCTTCCTAGTGCATAGGAGGGTTTGCCTCTTACTTAGCACACTTCCTTTTTATAGATGTAAATCTCTTCTAAAAGGATAACTTTATTTTCAGAGCTTCTCTGTTATTTACTGTTTCTCCCATGTAATCGGTTCAAAATCATCCTTGTCCCAGAAAGACATACTTTTGGGGACATTTCTGATCTGTAGTCATATTTTGGGATGGCATACCCTAAAATCCATGCATTGCAACCTTCAGAACACAGGACATTAAGGCTGACTATTGTCAGCTCAGCAGGAGAGTGTTTCTCTAACATGTGCCAGTCCCCTGAACCACCAAAATAATGATAATAATAAGAATAATATAGCCAGTCTTCCAAGAAATGGGTTGTTGGTCTTTCTCCCCACCCCGGGTTTCTTTTTTCATGTGTGTGTGTGTGCGTGCATAGTTTTTTGTTGATTTTTATTTATTTTTTAAATGTAGACCAGGGTGGTCTTAAACTAGCTGTGTCGGTCATGCTGACCTCAAATTCAAGATCCTCCTGCCTCAGTTTCCCAAGTGGTGGGATTGCTATTTTAAGCATGCCTGCTTAAAATAATTTAATTATGAGGATATTTGTTTTATTCTGGATATTAAGTTTTTAACTTCTAATCTGGGAGTAGAAGTATTCCACAGTGATGTCACCCTGGAGTAGGTTTATCAGCTCTCGTCACATTAAAGAAATTTCAGGTCACATCAGGAGGAGGGATAAGCCAGTTGATTAGGCAGAATTAGACTCTACATTTGCTCTTAGCCAAAAAGCCAAGAAGCATTTTATTAGGCAGAATTAGAGAGAAAATGAGGAAAGAACTTCAGCTTAAGAAGCTGAAGTGAGCATGGCTCTGGTGAAGAGTTTCCGACTGCCCCCTTCCTGGGAGGAGAAGGCCAGGTCTCATGGATGGCAGGGGCTGGTGGATTAGGTGGCTGATGGTTACTTGCTGTACTTTTGCAGGGTGTCTTTGGCAGAGTCTTTATTGCTAGAAGGGCGGCAATCTGTCTTTATCAAATCATTGTTTCTGGTTGGTACAGACTCAGTTTTCTGGAGTCTCTGCCAGAATAAGTGTGACCACAGGTTTAGGGGCAATGATTGAGGACTTCTGGGCACTCACTGATAGCTGGGTTTCTTTGTAAATCTCTGTTAGTTTTCCCATTGTTGAAACACAATATTCTGCAAGGTCGATTTAAAGGAGGAGGGGTATAACACATTCCAGCCAGTTTGTAGCATCTGTGTTACATGTGTTACTGTCCCATCAGGCAGCTTTACCAGTGATGGCATAAATGAATATAATCAGTTTAATCAGCCTTTTCACTAATAAAGTTAATAAAAATCTACCTAATGAAACAGTGGTTGAAGCCTCCCTGCAGTGAAACATTTGAATAATGGCCTAGGTGGAACATATTTTTGGCTCACAGATTCAAGGGTTTCAGTCCATGGTTGGCTGGTTCCAAGGAAGGCGTGTCATGGCGGAAGGGACTGTCAGAGTGGAGCTCCTTAGTTCACTGCAGCCAGCAGGAAATCAAGGGGACAATACCTAGAAGGAAGGGCCAAGGGACCTTAGTCTCCCACCCAGACATAAAAAGAAACATAGCTCTCAAGTCAGTTGAGTGTAACCATCCCAGTCTCTTATCTCAATATCCTTGTTCTTGAACAAGGTTGAGATAGATTTGGTTATGAAAATGTAAGGCTAATCTACCTTGTTTTGCTGCCTTTTTTTTTTTTTTTTTTTTTTTTGAGACAAGGTCTCCTTTTGTAGTTCAGGCTGGCCTTGAATTTGAGGTGATGTTTCTGCCTCAGCCCCACAAGCACTGAGATTACAGGTGTGTGTCACCACACCCACCTGTTGACTTTCAGATTAGACACTCTAAATGATTAACATGCCTAGATACAAATCTGAGTAAAGATGTCACCCAGAGTTTTCAGGTAATAAAAGAGCCATACAAAATTATGATCAAGGCTTATTCTGCTTTGAGTGATCTAAGGACCATCTATAGACCCAAAGGAAGAGCGAGGTTTTTTTTGTTTTGTTTTGTTTTGTTTTTGAGACAGGGTCTCACTTTGTAGTTCAGGCTGGCCCTCAGCTCACTATGTAGCCCAGACAAGCCTTGAACTCAGCAATCCTCCTACCTCTGCCTCCCAAGTGCTGGGATTATAGGTATTAGCCACCATGCCCAGCACTGTGGTATGTGGTATTGATTGCTGGTGGGCATGAGTCACCACGCCCAGCATTCTATGTGGTTACCAGGATTGAACTCAGGACCTTGTGCTTACGAGGCAGGCACAGAACCACTGAGCTAAAACTCTGGCCCAAGTATTTTTTTTTTAAGCAAAAACAGCTCTCAAGTCCCTGACTGCCTCAGAAAAAATATACAAGTCATCCTTTAATGAGTAGTAAACTAAGGGCTTAAGGATTTGTTTGTCCTCTGTTCCTGTGGTGTTTTTTGACTCTGTCAGTGGAAATTACATCCTGTTTCAAAAAAAAAAAAATCTATGATACAGTAAAGGAGAAATTACTAATTTAAAAATTAAATGAAGAGGGCCAGAGATTTAGCTCAGTGGTTTGATGCCTGCCTAGCAAGTGCAAGGTCTTGAGTTCAATCCTTGTAACAACATACAGCATAGCAGACATGGTGACTCACACACCAGCAATCAGTACTGCATACCACAATGCCAGACGTGGTGGCTCACACCTGTAATCCCAGCACTGGGGAGGCAGAGGCAAGAGGATTGCTGAGTTCGACCTTGCAGGACCTTGCATTTGCCTGGAGTAGATAGTGAGCTCAGGGCCAGTTTGAACTACAAAGTGAGACCCTGTCTAAAACAAAAAAATTAAGTACAAAGACAGAGTAGGTGCACCTTACCACTCAGCGTTTCATCACCTGCCAAACATACACGGGAACAGCACTACACTGACGGCAGAAAGATGAAAACAAAGTGTTGTTGGACCAAACCGCACCTAAGCTTCTTCCCTCCCTATTTTATCCTCACTTCAGACAAAAGTGGCACTGGGCCAAGAGGTAGACACGATCATTGTAACTGGGTGTGTATAGTCACGGCTTTGGCCAGAAGCAGGGGCCTGACACATCATTTTGAGAAATTTCTAGTGACCTTGCTAATAACAAACTGCCTCACATCCGTCTTAATGACCTGAAGGCTGTGTTCCTTTGGCAGCACTGCTGGGGAAGGGGCCAGCTTCTCCCGGGAAGACTGAAGCCAGTGCGTCTGGTGCCAAGAATTATCTATACCAAGGTTTGTGGATCTGGTGTGCTTAGCACAGAGGTTTTTCTGTACAAAGATTACTAACTCTTTCTTTTTTACGTTCTTCCCTCAGAAATAAATTTTGGTGAGTAAATTGTTTTAGTCGTAGCATTTGCCTACTTGGCATTCTGTTGTTGTAAAGGACAAAAGATTTAAGAGAAGCTACAGAGAATTTTAAATAGTATTTATTTGGGCTTCTTTTGTTCAGGTCCTCCAGAGACCTGTGGCTTTTGCTTTCTCAGTCTCTATTCTGCTTTAGAATGTACCTCCGTTAGTACGGTCACTCGGTCCGCACCTGTCATGGGCAGGAACTATGCCAGCTGCTGCCCAGCACTGTGACAGGCCTTGCACAGTGTGCATGGGTTTCCTGTACATGGACAGGTATGTCACTGGTTATGGGAAGGGTGCTTCTAGTTCTTCTGACATTATTATAGGAAGCTTTTTCAAAGGTGGTAAAATATTGATATTTCATTTTCTTTTCTCAGCCTCTGATAAGAAGGAGTGTTACTCCTTTCTGTTTTTCATTCTGGATCTCATACCTCCCAAGCATTGTTACAGTTTTATAGAATAAAAACTATCAGATTTCATAGTCCTGAAACAACTACAGCCTTCGAAGAGTCATGGATAGAAGCATTTAAATAATCAAGTTGCTAAGGGGACCTCATTTCAAGCTGGGTTCAAATGTCATGCTTTCCCTGCACAGACAAACCCCAGAGCATTGTTATCTAGTTTCCCAGGGCCACTTACTCCTTCAGATGCTCAAAACAGCTGCTTACATCTCACTGCTCAGGCTTTTGGGGAGAAGCCAACAGGTATAGAATGGGATTTTAGCAGCACAATATTACATGGAAATCATTGCTTAAGAAAAAGTTTAGGTGGCCGGGCGTGGTGGCTCACGCCTGTAATCCCAGCACTCGGGAGGCAGAGACAGGAGGATTGCTGAGTTTGAGGCTTGCCTGGACTACATAGTGAGCTCAGAGCCAGCCTGAACTACAAAGCGAGACCCTGTCTCAAAAAAAAAAAAAAAAGAGAAAGAAAAAGAAAAAGTTTAGGTGATGACCTTGTCCAGCATTAACTAATATTGATAGAATATTTTTTGACTTTTTTTTTTTTATATCAGGTCTGGCCTTGTAGCTCAGGTTAGCCCTGAACTCATTATGTAGCCCAGGTAGCAATCCTCCTGCCTCTGCCTCCCAAGTGCTGGGATTACAGATGTGAGTCACCATGGCCAGCGCTGTAATGTGGTACCAGAGATCAAATTTGGGATCTTGCACTTGCCAGGCAAACACCGGAACCACTGAGCTAAATCCCGGGCCCTTTTTCAACTTTCCTGAAACATCAACTAACTACTTAGGTATTTTATTTTTCCAAAACAATGACACTTAGCCAATCTTTGAAACTTTAAATTTTGCCTTACTGTTAGAATTGAAGACATATAATCAGAAAGTATAAATCTTGTTTCAGATAATACTAAAACATTTTTCTTTCCTGTTTTCTACTTCACTGAATATAAAAGAGAAGCTCTCAGAAAAGAATAAATTTTTGTTTTAGCTTAAAGAAATATTTATGATCCTCTGCTTTCTAACAGTGGTATAGTTATCAATAAAGGACAGACAATGCAATAGTGCAAATTAGGAGCTTTTGAGAAAGAAAAAGATAAACCAAAGTGGAAAATTAAAATAAGGCAAGAAATGTGGTCCTTTCAAAGGTGCATCCTGTGGGGGGGTTACAGTCTGTCTCTAAGTTACTCAGACTGTGGTTGCAAATGAGAAACCTTGCCAGATGCCCAGCATGCTCCGCTAGAACAAAGTCAATTACTCGGAAGAAATACAATTGCTCCCAGTATTAGCACTGCAAGGGATTTCTGGGAAGAGTTAGAATGATGACCTCAGCAACATTGAGACAGAGGCACAGAGGCGTGTTTCATGGGAATCAGTCTGGTGGTTTTTTTTTTGAGACAGGGTCTTGCTTCGTAGTTCAGGCTGGCTCTGAGCTCACTATGTAGCCTAGGCAAGTGTCGAACTCAGTAATCCTCCTGTCTCTGCCTCCTGAGTGCTGGGATTACAGGCGTGAGTCTCCACACCCAACATTGTATGTGGTTACCGGGGATCGAACTCAGGACCTTGGCGCTTGTAAGGCAGGCACCGGAACCACTGAGCTAACCCTCTGGCCCCAGTCTGGTGTTTCTTAAACTAGACCTCCGCAGAGGTTCTCGGTGGAGTGCGGTGGTCCAGGTTCATCAGGATAACCTCTCATTTCATACAGAATTCTGCCTCATGGCTGGGTATGAAAAATCAAATACATAGTCTAACATGAGTTATAATGTAATGGGAAGGATGTTGGTTGGTTGGTTGGTTTGTTGGTTGGTTTGTGCTGGGGATTAAACCCAGGGCCTTGTGCATGCAAAGTCTTTAGATTTTACCAGTTGATACATTAACAAAGAAGGACTATATTTCTACAGTATAAGTATCTTGTTGGCCTTTTAAATATAAATAATGGTTGTGTTTTTTAAGGCTATTTTAATTTTTGCATAAAAACATTCTGAGAAGCACCAGATGTGGTGTACGCCTATAATCTCAGCACTCAGGAGTCTGAGACATGAGGATCACTGTGAGCTTGAGGCTACACAGTGAGTTGAAAACCAGCCTGAGTTACATAGTGAGACCTTGTTGAAAAAAAAAAATTGGCCAGAGATTCAGTGGTTACAGCACCTGCCTAGCAAGTTCAATCCCGGTAACCATATACAACAATACTGGACGTGGTGACTCATGCCCACCAGCCATCTGTACTACATACCACAATGCTGGGTGTGGTGGCTCACGCCTGTAATCCCAGCACTCAGGAGGCAGGAGCAGGAGGATTGCTGAGTTCCAGGCTTGCCTGGACTACATAGTGACTTCAGGGCCAGCCTGAACTACAAAGCAAGACCTTGTCTCAAAAAAAAAAAATCCTGAGACTCTCCCCAGCCTGGATTTCCTAGCTTGCAAGAGGAGCCCAAAGAATGATTAAATACAAGTAGTACTTATCATTCACATTCACATTTCCCTGCAAAACTGATCTTTTAAATTGAGTCCTTTATTTGGTATTATTTTTTAAAAGTTTACATTTTCCACCATTATCACTTTATCTTACATTTAAGTATTAAAGCTTTTCTGTTTTATAACCAGTAATAATCATTTTGTAAAGTACTAGTATTAGCTATGTTGGTTGTCCTTGAAATAAGTCCTTATCCTTGTTAAAGTAAAAACAATCTCTTTCACTTGCTTGCTTTAATTAAGCAAAGTATAATAACATGAAGTCCTAATTATTTTTCTTTTCCACGTTATTTAAATAGTTTCTTCTAATTACATATTGCATGTAATTGAATCAGGTCTAATTTTTTAAACTCCAAATCCAGCTGTTAAAATTTAAAAGGATAACTACAATCTGATTTACCATTTCTCAGAGTAACTGGGAAACTTTAATATGGTTAGACTTTCCTCTCCTTTTTGTTTTTTTGTCCTGTACTTTGCTGAGACATCAACATTTTTCTTCTTGGGAAGCAGGGATCATTTGGGTAGCAGCTCATGTCCCGACAGATGAGACATCACTGGGAGAATAAAAAGTCACCGATTGACAGGAAAAATCTTGCTTTTTTTTTTGAGACAGGGTCTCGCTTTGTAGTTCAGGCTGGCCCTCAGCTCACTATGTAGCCCAGGCAAGCTTTGAACTCAGCAATCCTCCTGTCTCTGCCTCCCGAGTGCTGGGATTATAGGCGTGAGCCACCACGCCCAGCAAAAATCTTCCTTTTTAATGCAGGTGGAAAACAGAATTTTACATTGTATTAATAGTACTGCCATCTTGCTGAAGGAAAGGTTTTGGATTTATTTCTAAGAGCTACTGCTGTTACAGGTAAAGTATGTAATGCTTAATCCTGTTAGCTGTGTCCAAAGGAGATTATGATATCAATTCATAAGTTGCTTTGAGTTATAAACAAAACAGTTGGTAGTCAACTTTCCTTAGATGCCACAAAATTTATAAAACATATATGGTACTTTTCTAAAATGTGTTGTTCCTCAAAGGTGGGAGCTGTGTGAAAAAAATGATTCTGAAGACATTTAATGAATTGCTTCAATGAGCCTCAGGGCACACACATCTCCCAAAACGAAGTGCTTGTCTTGTGCCCTTTCCGATGTCGTCAGCCCAGGTTGTGACACCCATGGGCTTCTCTGCACAATGCAGTCAACAGACTCTTGGGTTTGGATTCCCAAGGTTTTCACTGTTAGTGACACTGGGCAGACTTGTCTGTTTTGTGGCTGTGAAAATAGTCAAGAGGTTTTAAGTCTTATGTGATTCACTGTTGAAACCATCCTAGAATAACATGTTACATGTATTTTTTTCTTTTCTGCCATGGGATAGATGTGACCTCAATCTAACAACTCATCACCATTTTTTCTCTATGTTTTAGAAATCAAAAATAAGCAAATGTGGGGCAGTGAGTGTGGCTCACTTGGTAAATTACTTGTCTACAAGGTTTGGAGTTTTGTCCCTAGCAGCACTGCCCCGCCCAAAAGACGCTCTTCCTTTTCTTACCATCTCATCGTAATACTTTTTATTTCTGAACTTCTGCTGTAATTAGGCACAGAACACACAATCTGCCCTCTATCCTTTGTCAGCTCATTCAAACATTTCAACCTGTGGCACGCAGGTTTCAGATAGTGTGCTACACACTAAAGAAATGGGGATGAATGGCATGGGGGACCCACATCCTCAAGTTGCTCTGGGAAATGGAGAATTGTTGTAGACCGTACTGGCCAATTGTCAAACACCAAGCTTTTCTCTCATTTACTTAGAGACCACTTTGTAGCAGCAGAATAGGATGGCGGTAACTAGGTGTCAACTTTTTGGAGTCACACAAGTAGCCCACCTCTTACTGCTTCTGAATACCTGTGTGGCTAGTTTTAACAGGGTTTTCTTTTGCTAGTATTTAAATGGTGTGGGTATCTTTCCTATCATGTGTTAGCAGACAAGTGGATCTTTTAAAGAAAAGCTATGGTTCTGATGATAATTTTATGATCATATATAGATAATTCTTTACAGTTGCCCCATCTTCATTTTGGAAGCTGACCCATTATAAAATTATTATTTTTTTTTTTTTTTGAGACAGGGTCTCGCTTTGTAGTTCAGGCTGGCCCTGAGCTTACTATGTGGCCCAGTCAAGCCTCAAACTCAGCAATCCTCCGGTCTCTGCCTCCCGAGTGCTGGGATAACAGGCGTGAGCCACCACGCCCAGCACTGTGGTATGTGGTATTGATTGCTGGTGGGCGTGAGTCACCATGCCCAGCATTGTATGTGGTTACTGGGATCAAACTCAGTACCTTGTGCTTGTGAGGCAGGCGCAGGAACCACTGAGCTAAATCTCTGGCCCTCCATTATAAAATTATTAAAAAAACTGCATGTTCCTGTTGCACTCTTTATGCATAGCATCAGTTTTCAAAATAAGGAGTAATGCTTCTGGTTGATTTTGTCCCTGAATATCACATAATTCCACACAGTGGTGGGATCATATTTGTGAAATCAATGTCTTTGTGTTGAGTTTATGCTCTGTTGGTCCTGAATAAATTCTCTCTTTGGGGTGAATATCATTCTCCATCACTGGCAGTAATATTTACCCCTTTTCCCCATGATAAAATGATGGTGAAATCAGAAAGTGACTTTTAGTTGTTCTTTTGAAATGGAATCTCCCCAAGTTCTAAAACCTCGACACATTCTTGTACCATAGTCTACCGTAGCCGGAAAGGCACAACTTTCCCTTCTATAGGAGCACATGGAATACAAAGAAAACCTTCATAGAATGGTTTGTGTCTGTAGAGTAGGGAAGATGTTGTGGGTGACTCAAATATACATTATCATCAAATGGTTCTGTTCCATAATGTTTGTTTTTCTGACAAGAAACAGGTGATACAGTATTGAATAAAGAGTTCCTTGTTCTTATTGCTATGTCAGAACATTAGATTAACTGTGGCTTGATGTTCTACAACACTGCAGAACAGATTTATTCTGGTGTTAAAGGGGAAATTATACTCTGCAGTCTTTTTTTTTTTTTTTGTAGCATCTGTGGTATCTGAATTATTCTCTGATGGTCCAGTCGCCTCATTCCTTCTCTTTATCTTCCTGGTCTGTCTGCAGAATGGCCAGGAGCACGCCCAACTGCGTCCAGGCCCATTTCCGTACCCTGCCTACTGCTCATCCACTCTGGAGTTTGCATCCAGAATCCTGCTTCGTGAGCAGTGCTGGCAACCAGTGGGGGCCAGGGATCCCAGCCCAGTGGCACAGAGCTGTCCTGGGTTCCTAGGGTGGCCACGTCGACTCTTCCTTTACCCTGCTTTTCCCCAAGATGGTCACATTGTCAGTCATTGCTTTGTGGCTGACACAGCCAAACTGAAAAATCTGAGAAATTAGTGAGTTACATAAAGAGCAGACTTCTTTTTTTTTTTTTTTTTTTGAGACAGGGTCTTGCTTTGTAGTTCAGCCTGGCCCTGAGCTCACTAAGTAGCCCAGGCAAGCCTCGAACTCAGCAATCCTCCGGTCTCTGCCTCCCGAGTGCTGGGATTACAGGCATGAGCCACCACGCCCGGCACTGTGGTATGTGGTATTGATGGCTGGTGGGCGTGAGTCTCCACGCCCAGCATTGTATGTGGTAACCGGGATCAAACTTCAGGACCTTGCGCTTGCGAGGCAGGCGCCGGAACCACTGAGCTAACCCTCTGGCCCCAAGAGCAGACTTCTTAAGATGTCTGCTTGTAGCTGAGTCCCTCAGATTTTCGTTCAGATGACAACCTGTATAAATGCATTTCCTATGTGTTTTGTTAGACTTCACTGTTCAGTTATTCAGAACCCACTAGAGCTAACGCAGTTCATGGCTGGACACAGCTCTGTGTGACATAATTGGTGACTTCCCAGTGCTCCTGTGACAAAGGCTAAACTCTTACAGTTCTGGAAAGCATCACCTTAGCCAGCTTCTCTTACTGACCTGCTGTTCTGATCACCTGGTTCCCTAGTTCTCTCTCTTTCTGTGTCCCTCTCTCTCTTCTCTCTCCCAGAATAATAAGAAATATCATTAGAAATTATAAAACAACTTTATTTCCTTCTTATTCTCTTGTGAATTCCATAAATAACATTGGATAAAATATTTAATATTCATGATTCAAATATGCATACTCAGGTATATTCAAGTAAATATAAAGGATGAATACATAGAATAAATACAAGGATAGCATGAGGCTTACTGTGTTAACTTTTTTCTGCACAAATATATCGGAACTGTCAGATTATACATCCCAAGTTGTTAACATTCAGGTGTTTCTTTTACTACCAATGTGTATGTTCTGGGTTCTCTCCCAGAGCTGTGTCCACGAAGTCCAGTTGAATAATTCACAGAGAAGTTCTGTACAGAGCCGGGAACTGTGTTCTACACTTTTGCGGCTTCCCAGCCCACATTTCATATTTCATCAGAAATACTAGTTGGAGTAGATGCTCCTCGTGGATATCTCATTCATGAGGTTTAACTATGGCGATACCCTGCCATAGTCGCGTCTCAGAGCAAGCATTTTGGACAGTGGAGCAGGTCATTGGTTGGAGCAGTTGAGAGCAGAACCTTCCCTTGGATCGGATGCTGAAAGTAAAAGCGGAGCTGTGATCGATTCAAGTAACCAGACCTCTAATGTCATTGAAATTTATTTTTGACATTTGAGTTGAAGGACAATAAAGTGAGTTTGAGCCACTTTCCCCCACCAAGAGGAAGACTTTTACCAGGGCTTGTTCAGATCCCGCTGTGACTGCCGCTGAACACACATCGGGGCCTTGTGTGTGGCCTGGTGGTCTGCTTGTTGTCTAATATTCTACTCGTGTTGCTGTGTGTTGTCAGGACCAGGGGGACCGTGGAGTCCCTGGCCAGGGAAGGCCTGAATGATGTTGACTACCCCCGACAAGAGGGTAATGAGAACATCAGAAATATATTCAAAACCAGTGGGGCTAATTGCGTTTCATTTACCTAGGAATAATGAATATAGTATTCCCAGGCAGCTGAGCTCATTAAAACTTTACCTGCCTGTGTGACAGGTAGGGATAAGATAAGACAATTATAATCCGATGCCCCCTATCCCAGTGGCACTCTGCTTCTTTCATTTCTCTTTCTTATGTGTTCACTTGGTTGTGAGCAATTTTTAGAAGATGAAGTTGTGAAATATCACAGTGAGCAACACAGGTTCCAATTGCACTCAGCGTCTGATCTTTTGCATGCGGTCTAGAGTGCCCTGGATGGCAGCGTTGTGAAGCAGGACCCGCCTTCAAGTCGCCTCCTGGATCGGCCTCAGGCCCTGTGAAGTCTGTTTCACTCACACACACACACACACACACACACACACACACACACACACACGTTACCCTGTTCCAATGGGAATCTCCAAGGTTAAATTTTCTCAGAGTGTCAAGGTCCCATTAGATACCACTGTCTGACTCCAGATGTGCAGGTGTGTACCTGGAACCCCTACTCTGAGAGGCTGAGGCAGGAGGATCACACGTTCAAGCCTCGCCTGGGCAACTTAGCAAAACCCTGTTGTTTTTCAAAAAACTAACTTCTTTAAAGAGATAGGGATATAGCAGATGCTCTCCAGTCAAACCCCTCATATTTTTTTTTAAAGAACCCTTGCACATATGTTAAATAAAATAGTACATGTAAAAATAAATGTACCCAAATGTGGAGGACACTGTATATCATATAAGCAGAGAAATGTTGTTAATTTTTCCTTTTGTTCCTTTTCTAGAGCACATTTGATTTTGTATGTTTAATAATGTTTGTCGTTAAACCTTGATGAAAAGCTTTGCTACACTGGTAAATAATATCCCTGCTTGCCTTTGGGCAACCTACATAGTTGTACTGGAGCTCGTTAGTTCCTAGCGCGTGAGCTTTTGAGAACTAAGATCAGAGCCTGGCTTCCTCACCCGTCTGCGTGTAACTGCGCTCTGCGACCTGGGCAGCCAGAGCGGCTCTTCCTGCACCCCGAGTAGGCGGCCACTGCAGGCCTGGCCACCCGAGCGGACTGACGGCACTGCTTTGGGGATGTGTTCTGCACACTGAATGTGCTGTGGAGGTTGCTGCAGCTTTATCTTCTCCTGAATCTGGCTTTGCACCTGATTAAAAACAAAAGTTAACAGAACATCTTCAGTGGATGAAGGTTTTCCACATCAGTTCTAAAAAACTAGCCGGACGTGGTGGCTTATACCTGTCATCTCAGCACTCGGGAGGCAGAGGCAGGAGGACTGCTGAGTTCGAGGCCTGCCTCAGCTACATAGTGAGCTCAGGGTCAGCCTGAAATACAAAGCGAGACCCTGTCTCAAAAAAACAAACTGGATTGGAGATTTAGCTCAGTGGTTCCGGCTAGCAAGCACAAGGTCCCTGGTTCGATCCCCTGTAACCACATACAGAATAGTGGGCATGGTGACTCATGCCCACCAGCAATCAGTACCACACTCCACAGTGCTCGGCAGCATGACTCACGCCTGTAATCCCAGCACTTAGGAGGCAGAGGCAGGAGGATTGCTGAATTCGAGGCTTGCCTGGGCAACATAGTGAGCTCAGAGCCAGCCTAAACTACAAAGCAAGACCCTGTCTCAAAAAACAAAATAAAACAAAACAAAAACTAAATACATCTCTCTGTCTTTTGTCTCATTTTATAGCGCCTGATGGCTGTAAAGTGCAAGATAAGAAAACTGCCTCCAACCGTCCTTCTGCTACAACTTCAGGACAGAATAGCAGCCACTCAGGAAATAAACCAGGTATGTTACATGGCATTTACTTTTGGAAGGTAGAGGTTCTTCAAAAGCCTTGGAGCATGCTGATAAATTATGAACTAACACTAGAGTAGGAGATCTTAGAGTCTTGCCATGAGACATCCACACATAAAACACCTGTTTGTGTGAGTTTAAGTCCAAGAACTTCTCAGAGCCTTGGTTTTCTCTCTTTAAAGTGGAGATTCAGACATACAGCCTGCCAGCTTCCCAGGGTCATTTTGATAGTTGAGATGTTCTCTTCATGGAGGTGGTTTGTGTGGGTACATTCGTTTACTGTCAGGCAGTGTATAAAAGATAATCATTTTATTTGTCTGTTTGATATTTTGGCCATGTATATGTGGCTGTTTCAGCGTATGCTGCGAGCCCAGCATTCTAGCATATCTCTTTTGTGATTTTTTTTTTCAAGAGGCACTTAAAGAAATCCTAGCAAAACTCCCAAAGAATTAGGTTTTTGTTCTCTGTTCCCTGTAAGGGTTATACACCTACATAGTAATTTCATTTAATAACCCGTGATTGATGATCTGTTCCACTCAGTGATACAAAGAAGCAGGCAGTTAGTAAACATATTACAAACAGTTGAATAGACAGCCAGCTTCCCTGGATAGCTTGCGGGGGAGGGATGAGAAATCTAACAAGGCAAAGCAGAAGCCACTTCATGCTGCATTCAAAGACAGAGTACCTAGGTGAGAATGAAGTTGGAAATGACCACATGTAACCTCACAGGAAACCATGTCTGTTAATCTTCATTTTGCAGACTTACTTTTTTCATGTGGGAAATATCTTGATAAATCTAACAAGTATTGTTGCGAGTGTTGCTTGACCAGATGTTGGTGAAAAATGATATGCAGTGTTGTGGTGGTTTTAATTAGCAGGCCCAGCTATCCCTCTGTAGTCAGCTTGCTGGTCCATCTGTTTATTTCCACCTCCATGGATCCAGCCACCACCTCATATTTACTGAGCAGATTCTTCTGTGCCTGGAAGTGTGCGCAGTACTGTGGGAACAGAAAACATGATGGGAGCTCATTTGAGTGGACTTTTGTTCCTGACACTCCAGAGAGCGTCCCCATGGAAGCAGAGGTTCACCTTTTTAATTTTTTTTTTTTTTTTTTTTTTTTGAGACAGGGTCTCGCTTTGTAGTTCAGGCTGGCCCTGAGCTCACTATGTAGCCCAGGCAAGCCTCAAACTCAGCAATCCTCCTGTCTCTGCCTCCCGAGTGCTGGGATTACAGGCATGAGCCACCACGCCCGGCAGGTTCACCTTTTTATTTGACCGCGAGAATGTAACATAGCTAAAACCACCCTGAACTACATAGTGAAACCAACAAATAAATAAATGAGATGACTGATAAATGAGTAAATTTCGCTAGATTTTCTTTCCTCTATTATAGGTACATGTCTATAATTCCAGCTACTCAGGAGGCTGAGGCAGGACAATTGCAAATTCTAGATCAGCCGGGGAAACTTGCCTATCTGATTCTAGAGTGGCTATTATCTCAGCACAGATCTCAGAAGAGGACTGTGGGAGCTACTCGGCCCTCAGCATGGGCTTATTTATCTATATCCAACCTTGTTTCCTGCGTATTCTATTACCAGACAGGGTGCAGTTTATTATAGAGAATTTTTTCTTTTCTTTTCCTTTTTATAATACTGAGGATTGATCCTAAGGCCTTACACATCCTAAGCAAGAGCTCTACACTGAGCTGCCTCTCCATCCCTTATTCTTTCTAAATTCTGAAATATGCTATCACAAAGGTGCCCACGCAGGGTTGGCCTTGGCAGTCCTCCTGCCTCAGCCCCCCCGTGGCTGTAGGATTATAGACATGTCCCACCACACTCACCCCTACTGAATTGTTTTATGGTTTTCATTTCCTTTCTTCAATGTATAATTTTATGAGACGTAAGAGGTGTTTTGGATGCAAGGCTTTGGCTCTATTGAAACCCTGCCGTGCTATCTCTAACTGACTGGATAGGTAGGTTCCAGTGTGGGGTTTGGGTTTTGGTTTTTTCAGTACTGGGGATGGAACCTAGGCCCCTCACACTGCACAGAGCTCCATCCCCAGCCCCTTTCATGGGTTCCTTTTTTGTTGCAGTTTGATTTTTTTTTTTAAATATGGAACACTTCACCAATTTGCACGTCATCCTTGTGCAAGGGCCATGATAGTCTTCTCTGTATCGTTCCAATTTTAGTATATGTGCTGCTGAAGCGAGCACTGATTTTTTTTTTTTTTAAGACAGGGTCTCACTTTGTAGTTCAGGCTGGCCCTGAGCTCACTATGG
>PVIC010024449.1:0-26023 GCA_004025085.1 Thryonomys swinderianus | reverse complement strand
ATCTCTCCTTCTCCTTCTCCTTCTCCTTCTCCTTCTCCTTCTCCTTCTCCTTCTCCTTCTCCTTCTCCTTCTCCTTCTCCTTCTCCTTCTCCTTCTCCTCCTCCTCCTCCTCCTCCTCCTCCTTCTCCTTTTCCTGCTTCTTTTTTTTTCATACCAGAGACTGAACTCAAAATTTTGCATCTACCAGGCAGGTATGATGCCACTGAGCTACAACAACAACCCAGTTATTTTAGTGGATCCTTAAGGGCTGTTACTGCCAATTTTTGGCAAGCTTAAAAATGGGTTTATTACTTTTTTTTTTGAGACAGGATCCCACATTATAGTTCAGAAAGGCTCTGAGCTCACTATGTAGCCCAGGAAAGCTTCAGTCAGCAATCCTCCTGCCTCTGCCTCCTGAGTGCTGGGATTACAGGTTGGATCCATCACACCTGGCACTGTGGTGTGTGGTACTGATTGCTGGTGGGTGTGAGTCACCACTCCAGTATTGTTGTATGTGGTTACCAGTGATCAACCAGGGACCTTGAGTTTATTAGGCAGAAGCCAGAACCACTGAGCTAAATTTCATGCTATTTACAAATTCTAAACATCTTTGTAGTAAATTTTTTTATAAATATCTCTTTCTTAAGGTAAAAGGAGTAAAATTACTGATATCTATACTTTATATAGTTTGGCAGTAATGAATTATATTAATTTACACAAATGAGTCAAAGTTATAAACAACTCAGAAATGAAATCGTGATCCATCCTTTAGAATATTTGATGGTGCATGGTGAGAAGCAGAAAAACTGGTGGCATCCAAACTGCATGCCAACTTTTTAAAAAGCTAATTTTATTGTTATACTTTAGACATATAAAATGATAACATTCACTGTAGGAACTTTTTACCTGTATATACTATATCTTAATTCATTTTTAATTCCCCTCCCTTCATTTACAATACAATAAGAGCTAGAAGATACTAAGGGTAGTAATTCACTGGAAATAGCATGAATTTACTAAGAATAATTTATATGAAACTAACATTATTCAGTATGTAAAACTGTGTTCTTAAATCAAGTGTCCTGAACATAATTCCTCAAAATAAACCTCTTTAAGATTCTAGATATTAATTTACATATCACTGAACTTCAATTAGAAAAAAACGTAGTCTTGAAAGAGAAATGTAACAATAGAGCTTCTAGATTTAGTGACATAAATCAGAGTGATGTGTAAGAACTTATGCTGGACAACATAGCACATGTTTTAGCAACTCACATGATGATGATTTAGAGCATCTCCTAAACAGGATGCTAGATTCAAGAGTAGAAAATGATTTAAGAGATGGAGGATGTCCTGACGAATAGAGAGTATTTCCACCACAACCATCTCTGTGTTCAATCATCTAAGATTCATCAGACTTAGCATGCATTTGTCTTTGTCACTGTTACTTATTACAGAAAGAGGAAACAGAACAAAATCTATGAAAAGCAAGTGTACATGAGGTGTTTTCCAGATCAGATCAGTTCAAGACTAAAGTCTTCTGGTAGAGTCACAGCTTAATTATTTTGGCAACAACTGTGACAAAGTGCATGAAGTACTATCTATTAGAAAAGTCTGTTACAGACTAATTGTCGATGCTTTTTAATCAGGTATGACTCATACATGCACCTTAGGTTGGCATTTGCAAAAATTGCAGGTTTCCAGGAGAAAACAATGATCAGCATAAACTTTACTATTCACAAAAGTAGTTTAGGTACTTTGAGTTATTCCCAAATAGCTCCCGAAGGGTAAGAACTCTTCCAAAGCTGCCAGATACAAAATAGAGGCTGACCAGGTAATCAAGGCCTTCAAAAGGCAGCATTTTCCTGCATATTAGGCTAACTTTTTTCTTCCCCAAGGGAAGTAGCAAATGATTACACTTGTATTTCCTTATTACAATAGTCATTTACATTTGGAATTCAATATATTGCTTCCTTTATTTGGTCACATTTTCTTTGAATGTACTGAGATACCTTTTGAGGTTTTTTTTTGGAGACAGGGTCTCGCTTTGTAGTTCAGGCTGGCCCTGAGCTCACTATGTAGCCCAGGCAAGCCTCAAACTCAGCAATCCTCCTGCTTCTGCCTCCCAAGTGCTGGGATTACAGCATGAGCCACCACGTCCAGCACTGTGGTATGTGGACCTGATTGCTGGTGGGCGTGAGTCACCACGCCCAGCATTGTATGTGGTTACCGGGATCAAACTCAGGACCTTGCGCTTGCGAGGCAGGCACTGGAACCACTGAGCTAAATCTCTGGCGCCTACCTTTTGAGTTTTGAAGTTAATTTAGTAGAAAAGATTAGTGGAGCCTCAACCTTGCATCTGGGACAGTGATGTGTCTTCTTGCGGCAGCCGAGTGGGACGACACAATCCATGACAGTTTTCTGCTTCCAGCTCAAGCCTGGAAAGTGTTAGAAGCGGCAAAGACTCTGGGCCAGTGTTGCCAGCCAGGGTAGTTGCAGCTGCTAACATTGAGGTTGAAGCAACTGGACTTCTCTCTCTGGTCAGAAATACTGCTGCTCTCCTGCCCATTCCGAGTTGCTGTCTGTCCCCAGCGGTTCTCTCACTGCCAAGTTAAGTGTTTCTCTGGCTCATTTCACCAGATGCCATGTTTCTACTAGACAAGGAAGGGTGCTTCTTGTGTTCAAGAAGACCTACCTGGTTGGGATTCCTTGCACTCCCCTGTAGGAGACTGACTGGAGCAGTTTTATCTCCTTCATAGTGCTACTGCTACAATGGGGGAGGGGGCGAATTCCACCTTATTGGAGGTCCCGAAGCACGGTGCGGGTCTGACTCCTCTTTGCACGAGCGACCACTGAAGAACAGCTGGTCCAGCGTGGTCACAGTGCCGTTTCTGCTTCTGGCTTGCTGAAAAGCTTCTCCCACTGTGTGGCAAGGTGCTGCTACCAGGTCTCTGCACGCTGGGCCTCCGCAAGCAACAGTTTGCTGCGAGGACCGGAGTCTCCTGTGTGTGACTCGGAAGATTTTCTCTCCCGGGGGAGGGGGGTGGATAGTGACAATATGATCATGTTTGATTTTACTAAGAGATTCTTGAATTCATTCTTCTGAGTGTTCCCTGACACTCATACTATCTATTCTTTGCTCATCTGACAAGTTTAGCTCTTGTTAAATAATTGCTTCAAATGCATTTTCCGCATGGCCGTCTGGCTCCACCCATCCCCTGTGATTGGCTCTGGAGCACCAGGCCTCTGTGGGGTTAGGATCCGGAAACACTGGAGAGGTTTTCCTGTTGCTTTGTGCTGTTTCCCTCTGAAGATCTCTGTGGTCAGAGGGCCACCACAAAATGCCCCTCGTTTATTACAAACAGGAAATTCATTGCTAAAACCAAAACCTCCTCTTTCAATGTTCACAGCCACATTTGAGGATGTTTCAGTCTTGAGATCTCTGAACAATCCTTTTTGTGGTAATACTGTACCGCAGACACAATCTGTTCAAATTTATCTCCTGCTCTGTTTCCATTCATTCTTCCACGTGTAACCAAATAGTCACATCTTTCATTTTGTCCATATTTTATTGGTACATTATATATACACATCACAATTACACTCCACATTAGGAATTTGTACCAGTATATGACACAACTTAATTCTCATTTTTCCCCTTCCCCTACCCACCCTACAAACCCGTGCCCCTATATGCACAAGCTTTGGGTTTTTTACCATCAATTTTTTTCTTTCCTCATTATTTACCCCTAAGCCCCATTTCCCTTTGACTATTTACTATTTCACAATATCGATCATGCATTCTAGAATACATTTACAACTTCAGTTGCTCATACCAGAGAAAAGATACAATACACATCTGTGCCCTATTTATTTCACTTATGAGTATGTCCTAAAGGTACGTCCATTTAAGTCTAAATGATTCCATTTCATCATTCTTTATGGTGGAGTAATACTCCATTTCATTAATAAACACATATTTCATTTTCACTTGTATTTCCCATGATTAACCAGAGTGGCTTTTTTCAGTTTTAATGACTTCACATAATTTTCCTATCTTTGGATGATTAAAAATACTCGTATCATTACATCTCAGAAAAGCTTCTCTTGTCTAGTTAAGGTCAACATATTTATTCCATATTTATTTTTATGACAAACTCTCTGCCTGTGAGGATGAGTTTTGGAAATCAGGTGCCTGGCACTCATCTTTCCCACCATCATTCTTGGACATTTGTTTATGGGCTTTTGGATTCCTTCCACACACGTGAATCCTGCAAGCTTAGAAATCCTGATTACTGACACGAGGGCAGGAAGAGACACTTCCACTGAGAGATGTTTAGGGACCCCAAGTTGTGAACCCCGCATGCTCTCTGTGTGATCCTGGTATCAGTGGATTTTCTTTCCCAGTGCTGGTGGGAGGCAGGACTACTATGGAGCCATGGGTTCTGAATCCTTCGTGATTCAACTGTAGAGAAGACAAAATGACGGCACAGGACTACCAAGACCAGCCTGTTTCCTGACTGCTGGGAGAGGCCCTGACTCCTGTTTCTATTTTCTCCTTCTGTCTTTTTGAAAATTTTCGAATCAATGTATTACTACTTTCTGTCCTATGCTAGAAACTCTTCAAGATGCTCAATGTTGGCAGTGAAAAAGTAGGCAATACTGTCTGGTTCTGTGGGTTTGCTGCGATGTGCAGAAGGCTTCCCATGAGAATTGGGCTGAACTGTGTGGGAGACCAGGGCCCCTCACCAAAGGCCGGCTACCTGGGGGCAGACACTCCCACCGCTGAGCATCCACCCCAGTTCTGTTGCTTATAAACGGCTTCGGAAACCTTGACAGATAACAGGGCTCCAGTCCTCAGCTTCCTCCATAATGCCCACGAATTAATAGGTGATTTCATCTTACCCTAACTAACTACCAAATACCAGGGTTTGTGCAGGTGACAGAGCCTGGTAGGGGGAGGAGACAGTGTGAAAGGAGTAAGGGGAGAACAAAGATTTTTCAAAAAGAAAGAATAACTTCCAAAACATGTGATAAAGCAAGTTTTTTGTAAATACAGCTGACGTTTCGGGTGCTGTGTGCTGTCCTTACTCCCATTTTCTTTGAGAATGACATTTAACATCTGTTTTCCTCTTTATATACGCTTAAAGGTCTGCATGGGGTCTGTCGTGAAGACAAGGAAGGTAGTCAGTTATAATTTAAGACTCAAGTGTAATGAAAAAGGGAGAAATTACAATTAAGAAACTCGCTTTAAGTCACTATGGAGCCTACTCCTAATGGCTGTGTAGCTGGCGCAGTGACTGAATTTCCTACTTAGGTTTGCACAGTATTGCGACATTAGGCAGAGCCGCACCTGAATGAAAATGCTGAATCAGTTGTGCGGTTTTAGTAGCACATCTAGTGAATTGAGTCACAGCCAAAGTACTTCAGTCCCTGTGGAAAAATATTCATTTTAGACTAAGTCTTTCCGCACAACAAAAGTGGAGGATTTAGAATCATAATTTGTTTTTTTTTTTGAGACTAGAAGAGAAAATAAAAATAGAATATTTACTTTTAGATAATGTAGAGCAGCAGAAAAGGTTTTTCCTGAATTGTCCTGGCATTTTCTTTGATCCTCTGTTTTGGTTTAGATCAATTAACCACCATCTTTCTTTGTACAAGGCAGTTCTCTTTCTTGTCCTTTTCCTGTCCTGCCTTCCTCACTTATGAGATGAGCACTTTGCTCTGGGCGGGGGGGGGGGGGTCCTCCCAACCAGTGTCTTTTGATATACTCAACCAGAGGTACAAAGCAATAGTGCTGCCAGATTTTGAACTAAAACGATCAACATTGTGAGCCAAAATAGACCTTTCTCTTTGTAAGCTAATTGCCTTTGGTATTTGTTATAGTGATGAAAAGTTGACTGTTACAACAGTAAATACTCACTGGGAGAGAAGTCCAGTGACTGTGGACTCCTAGGTGATGGTGTTCGTTAGATAGCCTCTGTGTTAGCTCTCCTAATTTACTAAGTTTACGGTGAATATGACTAACATAAAGTCACTTTATGGCTTTTGTTACTGTTTATATTTCAAAGATAGATCTCCTATATAAGCTATGTACAATCCCAGAATGCTGTGTAATCCCCTAATTGGAATATAGTTTGCTTACATAACCTAGACTAAATACTGAAATAAATAAAATTAATCATTTCAGGAAGGTAATTTTAGGGAAGCTTAAAGAGGAAGTCTTTGGCCAAATGGCAAACTCTGAGGATTTTTCTCAGACGTGTGTACAAAAGTGTCTTATCCACCCACCAAACACATTCATGTGAACCAGATGTACCTCATTCATCCTCTTCTCCTATGTAACTAATTTCCTCTAGCTGTCCTGCTAGAGTTTTAGAATGATGAGGTAGAGGTACAGAAGAAAAATCCATGGTAATATTTAGTTTTGAACTCCTTAATTAACTTTTCATCATATTCTATCATGAACCGAGGCATGATAAGGAATCACTGCTGGGAAAGAAGAATATAAATGAGGCAGGCTTCTGACTGATCCTCACTATGGTCAGTCTCCAGGTGTGTGCAGTTTGCAGTACAATGTGTATAATGAAAACGTCCTTCCCTTGTGGATATCCCCTCTTCTAACCTAACACCCCAAGATGTACAACTTCCTGGTAGGCACAACCCCTTCACTGATTTGATTATGTTGTCAATCTCCAAAATAATACTACATATGCTTAATAATTTAAGCACCTGTTTATTTGCTTTGTGTATATTACATAAAATAAATCACTGACACTGAATCACTACAAAATCAACTGTGCTTAAGATGTAGAACAGGTGTGACAGACACAGTGGTTTTATTTGGAAAAATTTCAGGAGGAAACAAACAGGACCAACACAGCAGCTATACAGAACATAAGAAAATAACCACTTTGGATCAAAATAGACTATAAAACATTCTATGTGATATTGATATACTCAAGTGCCTTTAACTGAGAAGAAAAAGTTCTACACAGACTATTCAGGAAGATTGTTTCAAATTACTACTAATCGCCTTTGTGGGACTATGGCAAACTGACTGGAGAGGAGTAAGACGGAAATGAGTGAAGAGTTCATACAATAATCCAAGAATGGCAAGTTCTGGGGCTGTCCGGAAAGTAGTGGTCAGAAAGTTTGTGACTTGTGCTTTTGGGTCAGATAGTTCATTTGCCACTCTGATTAGGACACCTGGTGGAGATTATGTGACAAACTTGTTACCAAATCTTACTGGTAAAAATGTTTGTGCAGATAGTATTCATCACAGGGTATCGCTGTGAAGATTATACAAAAGTACCCGACAATAATAAGTCCTAAACAATTGCTAGCTTCTTTTGGTATGATAAAAATGTTGCTATTGTTATGATCAAAAATAATATGTTACCAAAAATTTTGACCTACATTTTGTAGTATAAAAACCTTAACTGAAATGAGACAGGATGTCTACAAGGGGACTGTAATTGATAAAATAAAAAAAGACTTGGAAGAAGAAAATTAACTCAGTGTTAAATAACACATGCTGTATGCTCCAGCATGGAAATGCGGTGCTATTCAAATGAGGGGAAGTACGTTGTTAAGCCGTAGATGCTCTGCAGTGAAAATAACTTTGAAATCCTATGGTACAGGTAATGAAGCCTTGAGTCTTTTTGTGTTTTTAGTATTATGTTTTATGCACTTGCCTTGCTAACAGTCACAATAAGGTTGTGAGTGTACATGTTTATTACCTTTATTTTAAAATAAATAAAAAGTGAAATGAGCCAGAATTTATAGGGAACACTGAAACAGACCTTGGACCAGATCACCAGAACAGAATATTATATTGAATGTTCTGGAAAGAGGAAAATACACAAAGTCAAAGGAGGAGTGGTTGACAATGGCTAATAACTAAGTGAGACATACTGGAGTAGTGGCTGAAAAATTTATGGGTATTTAGTTGTAAATCTTGTGAACGTCCATAAAGAAAATCATATTTCGGCCGGAGGGTTAGCTCAGTGGTTCCGGCGCCTGCCTCCCAAGCGCAAGGACCTGAGTTCGATCCCCGGTAACCACATATAATGCTGGGCGTGGAGACACGCCCACCAACAATCAACACCGCATACCACAATGCCGGACGTGGTGGCTCACGCCTGTAATCCCAGCACTCGGGAGGCAGAGACAGGAGGATTGCTGAGTTCGCGGTGACTTGCCTGGGCACCATAGTGAGCTCAGGGCCAGCCTGAACTACAAAGCGAGACCCTGTCTCCAAAAAAAAAAAAAAATCATATTTCAATATGGAGATATGCCATTTTATAGGAATGTGGAAACTCTATTGTAATCTTTAAACTGTGTTTTTTGTTTACATAATTCAATCAGGATGAATCTAATCCATGAGAAATCTAGTTCTTTCCAGAGAGTACTGGGCCTTCCTGAATGTGTGAAGAACCAGGCCAGAAAAATGTTAAGTTTCTTACCCTTTAACAAATATCCTTAAAATATTTTCTTCTTTTCAAGTGTTAATTGCCTTTCAAGAAAAACTTCCTACATGAATAGCATAGAATGAAAAATTCCATGAATAAAGAAAAAATGAGAATCTCAAAAAATATACAAGTGTACTGCTAGGTATCTGCCAGTACAATGAAGTGTTGAACAAAACTGAAACTAATTTTATAAATCAAACACACTCCTAAGAGAATGGAAATGATAATATCATTCTTTAAAATAGTATTACAGCTAAATATTTAAGCAGTATCCATAAAAAGTTTTAAACATCAACACTGTTCTTTAAAAAGCTGACCAGGTGGCAGATTAGTGATAATTCTTTTGACTTTCTGCATGAGAAATATCTTCAACTAAATGGAATCTGTGTCTATTGATGACTTTCATTTGCTACATTAATTATGTAAAATTATATTTTGTTTAAAATTCTCAAATAATGCATCTGCTTAGAGAAAAATGTAAATTGGTGTTTGCAAACTATCTTAAAAATGACAGTTATTTTTAAAGTAATTCTGATGATGTTGACGAATGAAAATCTTATTTTGTGAATATGAAACAGAATATTTAATCATGTATTCAGGTAGAACTGATTATAAGTAAAGAAACCTCTATCAGATTAAGAAGTCACCATACACTACTGAAATGTCAAAAGTACCAATGCTCACAGTTTTATTAGATTAGTTTTCATAAATATCACACACACCAGCATTCATCAGTTTCTCACAGTTAAAATGAATAAAATGGCTCTAGAATATATTTGTTTCTGTTGCATTTATTTTTATCATTTAAGATTTTTATTATCCTTCTGCTACTTACAAATAAACTTTTATTTTCAATGAAAATTCTTTATTTTTGCATTGTCCTGGGCTCTAGTCCACAGCACTGAACCAGAGAACTATGCTTTCTGCTCAAATGCAATTACAATCTATTGTGAAGACAACAATAATGCTTTTTAAAAGTAATATGACAATAATACTCCTTGTAATTCAATAATTAAAAAGTGACTGACATAATGTGGATTTTAGATGGATTTGACAGAAATTTCTTTAATACTTTGATCTTCTTGTTGAAGAACTATGGGTATGTTATTTACTGACCTTAGACTGCTGGGTTCAAGTGATCTGCTCACCTTGCCTTTGTGGTTGAGTCCTACGGGGAAGGGACAATCATGCATATGGTGGTGTGGCTATAAACAGTGGGTGCCAACCTTATATCAGTACTTTCAATGGCTGAACAGAAAATGTGACTGTAATTACTTACTGTTTAGTTCATTTCAGGTGGAAAATAATGAGGATTTTACTTTTCCCTACTCTGATATCCTTTTCTGTGAAATACTTTCATACAAAAGTGCCCAGAGAGACAGAAAGATCGACAAGAAGTTGTATTTAAGTTCATTTCGGATCTCATAACATTTATTGAGATTTGTTTAATCCAAATATAAACGCTGAATTCTCATAACTAAGAATAAGAGCTCAGGAATGTCCATAAAATGTGCAAAAGGGGACAGTCAGATGCTGCACTGCTCATAGATAGGTTTCTATTCACATCAGTTTATACAGTGCAGAAACAGGCAAACCAAACTTAAACTGAGAGCAAATTTCAGTAATTCGAATTCATTTTACTCTGAGTTCTTCCTGTCTTCGAACTCTTTGTCTTCTAAAAGTTTAAACTGAGTCCAGATGTTCAGTATCAGAAAGGGTTCCTGTTTTATTTTCCAGGCCTACTGTTTAAGACAATTTACTGGGGGGGGGGGTTTGATTTGTTCTCTACAGGATGTGGGGGTTGATGGTTATCACAACACAAGAAATCTGAAGGTGGATTCAAGAGTGGAATGGGGGATATATTGGCTGTGGAATCTCCTTGATTATTGTCTAATTTATTGGCAATTCTCCCAACAAAATTTATCTGTTTTTATTTTCTAGGGTTATCACTGTGTGACATTTTTCTGTTGCCTTATATTTTTATCATTTTGTTATTCATACAGCCATCATGAAATTTAATGATCTTATCATTCTCCAATTAAGTTATGTGAGGTGAGACTCTTACTCAATTAACATATATCATGTGTAAAGCACTTTATATTTTGAACACTACTAAAATTCTTCTTTCCAAAGGTGATTCATAGCTGAGCAGCCAACAAGTTTTAAGTTATATTCTCTTGAGATGTGTTTATCTTTTTCTTTACCAAAGCTGCCATAATTTTTTCTCTCACCTAATCAAAACTATAAAGCTAGTATATATTTATATCTACATATTGCTTTTCTATGAAGAAATAGATCAGTGTCTGTTATTATTCATGATTTTTAGTTTTGGGGAAATTGTATAGATTTTTAATAAACTTTTCCCTTTAGCCTGAATATAAATATCTTTAAAATTATGGGAACTGAGTAAAAGTATTTCACACAGAAGCGAAAATGCTTGGTTTAAAATATTATTAAATGTAAGCAATTACAATTCAATGCATTTCAATAAAAAGAAATAAAACTTTATATAGAGAAAAGAATATAGACTTACACTCTTAATTCTAGAAGCATTGATTTCCTTGATTCTTGATTAATCCTTGTGGAAGTTACCCATGTCAAGAGGTTTTCCTTTACAGAGATACTAAAAGAATTTAAGTGTGTTTTAGTGTTAGTAATCCAGTCTATGTTTATAATAGCTGGGAGCAGTAGCTCATGCCTATAACGCCAGCACTCAGAGGCAGAGGCAGGAGGACTGCTGAGTTTGAGGCTTGCCTGGGCTACATAGTGAGCTCAAGGCCAGCCTGAACTACAAAGAGAGGCCCTGTCTCAAAAAAGAAAAAGAAAAAAAGAAAAAGAAATAGTAATTATTTCAAACTGTAAGGAATCAATTGTCAAGGGACCTGAGCCAATATGTATTTAAAGAAGACATTAATAAAAATGGCCAGCAGTTATATAATGTGTGTCACCACCACTAATCATCAGATAAAGGTGAATTAGAACCATGTTAAAACATCACTACATTTGGTAGGATGGCTATTATGAAAAAGACAAGAAATAATAGGTGTCGATAAGAGTGTAAAACAAAGAGAACCCTTGTGCACAGTTGAAGGGAAAGTGGATTTCTGTAGCTATCACAGAGACCAGTACAGAAGTCCTTATAATTTTAAAATATGACTCACATGTGGCCCTACCATTTCTCTTCCACATATACCAAAAGGAGATAAAGTCTCCACCTCATGAGGACATTCATATTCCCACTATTTCCATGCTCAGTGTAGTATGCTTCACAGCAGCCAAGATGTAGAATCATTCTAAGTGGTTGTTCATGTGGAATCAATCTAATCTAAGTGGCGAGACCCTGTCTCATCAATCAATCAGTCAGTCGATAAAATAACACTATTTTATTAAGGAATTTTGGTAGATGAAGCTTTTTTTTTTTTTTTGACAGGGTCTCACTTTGTACTTCAGGCCAGCCCTGAACTCCCTTTTTAGCCCAGCCAGGCCTTGAATTCAGCAATCCTCCTGCCTCTGCCTCCTGAGTGCTGGGATTACAGGCTTGAGCCACCATGCCTGGCATTTGTGGTAATGTGGTACTGATTGCTGGTGAGCGTGAGTCACCATGCCAGGTATTGTATGTAGTTACTGGGGATCTAGCCAGGGACCTTGTGCTTGCTAGGCAGGCACTGGAACCACTGAGCTGAATCTCCAGGCCCTAGAGGTAGCTATTTTTGTCACAGCAAAAGAATAAGCATAAAAGATGATGGATACGTTAGTTTGCTTCACCGTAGTGAATAACTTATAGAAACTGTAAGCACAATATGTGTGTCTTATAACATTATTTTGTAAACTCAGATATGCATAACAATGTGTATCCTAAATAAAACACACATGGGAGAAAAGCACTGGGCAAGAATAGCAAAGAACCTCTTATGAAGAAGGGATATACCCTACCTGATGTTGAGATTTACTCTCATTAGAGTAAAAATTTGATAAAAAATATGTTGAACAACGTGATTTGAAATTAGAGTCTTGATTTTTAACAAGGTCGATACTGAACATTCCTGATAACTGGGATAATTCATTGTTAATATGATGAAAAGAAATAAAATTGAGTGCTTATTTTGCTTCATAGGCAATAATATAATCAAGATTGAATGAGGATATCAAGGTAAATCCTTGAAACACTTTAACAATAAGAAAATATTTTCATATCTTTGAAATTGGAATGTTTTCCTTACTCTACAAAGAAGCTCATCAAAAACTTGCCTATTTACAAATTTTAAAAAGTTTGTGAAATCCCTATACAAGGGGAATATATTTCAACAAATATATCCTACAATGCAGAAGGAAGTCCTCTACATCAATTGGAAAAGAAGATAATCAGTACCAAAAAGGGTTAGAGGCATTAGCTTGTCATGTCAAAATCTCCACAAATAGTAAGTAAATATAAGGATGGTGTTAATCTAACTTGTAATAAAAAATAAAATGAGATATGTCATTCACTTTGAGAATCTCAAGACTGACATGAAATTTTCTTTTATTCCCAGTGCTCTGACTCATGTTTACAGTTTAGCGATAGCAACTACTGAATAGAAAGTTGATTAAGTCATATCCAGTTGATTAGAATTAAAAGAGCTTCACCTATATTCAAACTGTATTAATAATGCTAAAATATTACATATTACTTTCACTCATAAATTAAAAGATTTGTTTAGTATATAAAAAAGAGTTTTTTTTTAATGTGGGACATGTAAATTATTCAAACTCTGCAAAAGATAAATGACATGAAGGAGGTGAAATTTTGTGTTTCTTTTTTTGTTTTCTATGAGATCATGGATAAAGCTCAAACCACAATGATGTATGCATACCATGTACATAGAGTGCAATTCACAATAACTGTATCTTGGAAACAGCCTATATGTCCATCAGCAGATGAATTAATAAAGAAAATATGGTATCATATACAATTCAGTACTACTGCACTATTAAGAAAGACAGAAAAACTTTAGCCTTTTGTTAAGAAAATGGATGCACCTTCAGACCATAGTGTTATATAAAGTAACCCAGACACACAATATATGCATTTTAATATATAAAAACAATATATACATATTATAATAAATGTAAAGATAGCCAATAGGAACACAGTTTTAAATCCAAGAATGTTAGAGATCCTCCAGGTATAAGGTAAGAAGAGTTTGTTCCAAAAAATGAAAATTCTTTAAGCACTTTAATTGCTACATGCAAAATATTCTTTGAGCGTATTCACTTTAACATTAAAATAACAAAAGAAATACAATTTTTAAAAGAGAATAAAACCCTGAATGATTTTCCTTTTGGAACATTTAAAGAAAACTTATGAATTTAAAAGAGGCCTTTGTAATTGTATAGTGAACGATTGTAGATCTGGCACAGGGACAAAGTTTCCTGCAAGGTGACTTGATATGGTTCAAAATGCACATACCTTCTAATTTGTTAATTATTAGAATTTTATAAGATCCAATTTTTAAAACTAGAATTAAAAACTTAGAGAGTTTAATGCCTACTAATTTAGAATTGGCAACAACTCAAAATAAAACAGGCTAATATTTACTTTTGTACAATTTAAAATGAACTTCCACATAAGGCAAAATCATGTTAAATTCAAAGCTTTTATAAAGATGCTTATCCATTTATTCAAAAATTTCATAGATATGAAAATATCTGATGTAATTCTAATAATCACCATTCTACTCACACACCAGGCATACCTAGTTATCTTACCAAGATCCAGGACATGGTATGCATCAAGTGTTGATTTTTCTCCAGGACTTAAATGTATGCAAATTCAGTCCTTTGTAAAATACCTAAAAGCCCTAAGGGTAATTCCAGTCATTTTCTTTCTTTGTGGTTAAAATATTGGAATTTTTATGAACAACTTCTCTTTCCAAAGATTAAAACTTAAAAAATATTGCACTTTCCCGGGTGTGGTGGCTCACATCTTTAATCCCAGCACTTGGGAGGCAGAGAAAGGAGGATTGCTGTGTTCCAGGCTTGCCTGGACTACATAGTGAGCTCAGGGCCGGCCTGAACTACAAAGTGAGACTCTGTCTCAAAAAAAAAAAAAAAAAAAAATTGCACTTAAAAACAAACACCAAATATTCCTTATTCTAAATTCTAAAACTCAGCTGAACTGGGCTTCATTATAAACTTTTATGACCTAATACAAAAATAGCCATAGAAAGGACAATTGGATATGTTCCAGTTGAATGACAGTAAGAGGAGGGTAATTAGGCTGATATGTTTAATCTTCTGAGAAAGAAACACATGGAGAAAGACTTCTATTCCTAGGAACAAGGTAGTTTTGGTGTAAAGAATTGCTGAGGGACATGTTAAATGGTCTACATCAGGAGAAAAATTTAAATATAATAGGTTATGCCACCTAAAAGACAGAATATTTAGGGAAATATATTTAGGTAATATTGATTATAGCTGTAAACTTATACAGTTCTGTGTAGATAAATTCTTTGCCATTTTCCATTCAAAAGACCATTTGAGACAATCTTATTTTATGTAGAATGCTAGTAAACTCCTATGAAACTGATTTATTCAAGAGAATTACTTATTTAATTTCTACCATTTAGCATTTATGTCCATTTTCCGATCATTTATTCATTCCATCTCTATACATTTATGCATTTATCAAATATTCATTTAAATGATTTTCTTTATAACTACAGAAACTGTAGGGCAAGATTTGCAGTAAATTTATTCTTTAAATAGGCTTATTCTTACGAAATCCTCTGAACAGATAAAGACTCCTTGGTCTACCATATTAATATTTCTTTTTAGTTTTACAGTTTTGTCTATCCATTTTCTTTTATTATCTGAATGTTTTCTTAAACATCTTATAATTGCCTGAAATCAGTATTCCATATATGATATGTTTTAATAATTATTCCTACAAAGAGTATGTTACATGTTGTTATAGTGTACAGCAGTCAGTACTTTTTATCATTCAACCATAAAGTAAATTTATTTCACACTAGATAATATAGTAATCTGAGAGTTTACATTGTTAAAAACTAATTCACACTTGACTGAGATACTCCATGATCATATGATCTTTTTGGCTTTATAATATTATTTTTCTACTAAAATTAAATATACTATCTATAAAAATATAAGCTAATTAAATTTTACATTGCAGGTGAAACTATTACTACTACTTTTAAAAATGATGATTGTGGGCCGGAGGGTTAGCTCAGTTGTTCCAGCACCTACCTCGCAAGTGCAAGGTCCTGTGTTTGATCTCCGGTAACCACATATGATGCTGGGCGTGGAGACTCACGAGACTCACGCCCACCAACGATCAATACCACATACCACAGTGCCGGGCATGGTGGCTCACACCTGTAATCCCGGCACTCGGGAGGCAGAGACAGGAGGATTGCTGAGTTCCAGGCTTGCCTGGGCTACATAGTGAGCTCAGGGCCAGCCTGAACTACAAAGTGAGACCCTGTCTCAAAAAAAAAAAAAAAAAAAAAGATGATTGTGTGTCTAGTCTTGCTAACTTGTTAGAGTTGAAATACTGCTTTCCTCTGAGCTTTAGATTGGCCATCTGGCTTCCTTTTTTGGGAAATGATTATTTTCCCACCTATATAAACAGGAGAGATGGAGAGAGACAGAGAAACAGAGCAATACAGCATTTTTTCTTAACCGTTCAGATTTTTAGTTTGATGCTTAGTAAGAAAATAACAGCTCAATGTCTTTTGTTATGTTTTCTTCACCCTAGTGTTTCTCGCGTTCCTATTTACTGTGTCTATATCCACCTATTTTTAACCTTCTTTCAACTCTTTCCTGGGTTAATGTTTTTGGCTTTTAGCTCAGGTTTTAGTTTTCACTTCTCTGAAAACTTGAAGTCTAAGTCCCTCACTTTAATAGTGTAATTGGATAGAATAATGACCAGACGGCCTATTTCTCATTATAGTAAGACTTTCTCTTATAGTTTTGGAGAATTTATAATAGAATCTGCTCAAGATATCTGCCTAAATTGTTTCCCAATTCAAACTCCTGGTTATTGAATGATAGTAAATGAAGTAGTCACTATTCCAGGAGGCTGTAGAAACATAAGGTAGAAATACCAAATTTACTGTATGAATATTTAAGTACTTCATTTTCCATCAGTATTTTCATTATTTGCTTTCCTGTTAGATGGTGTGAAAAAGCTATAAGCTTTTGAGGAAATCAGCAATTGTCATTGTTTTCCTTGAAGTTTCCTATTTCCGTTCAAGGTCAGTATGGATAGCTAAGATCATCAGTGCTCAAAACAAGTTAGGAGTCCAGAACTTACAAAGGAAGATGAATGTCATTTGCCATTTAGCCATTTGCTAAAGACTTGCACAAAATATTCCATTTGTTATTAATTGATCCACAGGAATATCATCTGGAAAATCATTGCTGAGGAGGGCGCAGCCATCGCAAAAGCTGTTTCTTCCACTACAGCTGTTGGCGCCACTAAAATTCAGAGCCAAGTGGAAGAGGAGACTGTAGCTTATACGCACGGTGATGAGCTCCTCCCTCACACTGTCAGCAGAAGTGCTCGAGTAGAAGAACTCTGCCTGGCCTATGGCTTGTTTCATTTTGTTTCCTTAAATTTATTGTTCAAAAATTTTCTATACGAATATTTCCTTTTAATTTGAATCTTTACTGGTACATTATATATACACAATGTGATCACACTCAATATTGAGAATTTGTACCAGCATATGATACAATTCTCATTTTTTCCCATTTTCCCACTTACCCTATAAACCCCTGCCCCTACATACATTAGCTTTGTACGATGGTATTATTACCATCATATTTTTTCTGAGGGTATGATATGTGTCACTTTAAAAGTGTAATTTTATTAATGTACAATTTATACATAGATAATACTTATGCAATAACTAGCACTAGTCTTTTTTGTGTTCACATCCTAGGGATGTCACTCATTGAACACAGAGAACATTTTTCATGGAGGCGATCGACCTCAGTTTATCATTCAGATAAACTCATCTGTCCACCGATTTTGGGCCATATTCCTGATATATCCTTCTTCATTTAAAATAACTTTTAATTTTTTCAGTTATGGTATAAATTGCATGCACAGTCCCAAGATAAACTTTTCACAAGGCCCAACACCCATACTCAGACATAGCAGAACTTGAACATGTAAGTTATGCTTCAACAACTACCTTTTTTTTTTGCATCTCTATGCCTTTAAATTTATTATCCTTTGCTTAAAAATGCCCATATTCCCTTGTGATCATTCTCTGCACCAGGTTACTTATTGTCTCTTACTCTGAGCTTTTCTACATAGTTAATTCCCCAAGTGTGCCCCTCCCTTTCACTGCTGCAGCATAATTTTCTTCAAACTTTAACAGTAATAGTATTATTATATAAAACATGTATACCATAGAGCTTAATATTATAGTGTGGGGCAAGTGGTCATCACCAGAAAGTAGACTTCATTAAAAATTAATGGGAAATCTTGCAGGGACAGTTTCTGCCTCTATAGGTAGATGAGAGAGAAAGGAAAGAGAGAGAGAGGAACCAGGTAACACTGTCATCATGGAAATTTATCAGAAAGAGTTAACAAAACAAAAAGTAAGCCAGAAATTTAAAAGATCAGACAAACCAACCCCCTCGCCTTCCTGATAAAACACACACATGATGAGGTACAGCAACCCAAGGACTCTTATTTAATATATAAAACATACATTACCCTGTTACTGTAACCAGGGCACAGCCGAGACCACTAGAGCAGGCAAAAAGTTGAGCGAGGAATAGGATTTTATTTTTAGCGTATGGACAGCGAGTCAAAGGTAACAAGACCTTTGACCTTAGGGCCTTAGAAGAGGGGACACTTCTTAGGGCAACTCAGGTGGGAAAGGGGTAGTGTGAGGAGGAGTGGGAATTATGTTTTGGAGTGGAGGAAGTCTTCCGTTCTGGGGAAGAGGAAGTCTACTGGTCCCCACGGGGTCTGGATGTAGAGGTTGCTGTGCAGGGTGGCCTCTTGCCCTTGGTGTCTTACAGGGTATGGGATGGTGTATCTTGGAAGATCTTTTTCATCTGCCTCAGTAGGGATGTGATATCTCCTTTATTTGATCATTAACTCTAAGTTGCCATTATATAATCCTTACCCCACTGGTCCATCACATAGGGACAGGAAGAAATCAAATGGGTAAAAAGAATATCAATAGATGTACCCATCCAGAGAGCCAGTCAAATGGCATCAACTTCCAGGTGCCCGCCTGGAACAGGGGGTAAGCAATAGGCCTGAAGAGAAAGGAGCTGGGGATAAAAATCCACAGGTATTTCACAGGTGCCCACTACTCTACCCTCCCAGGTTAGCTGTCTTTTTTCTTGTCCATCCTTTCTCCAAATCAAGTGTTATCTTTTACTTTAAACCCTGTAGTCATTACCAAAACAGAGTTTATGATCCCTAGAGATCCCAAGAGCTGCATAGCTCAGCAGAGCAGTGGGTGTACAACCCTCCCAAAACATGACGTACTCATCACTTATTTCTCAAATAATGTGGGTTCTGCACACCTACTGGATCTCGTCTTGTGTCACTGGAGCAGTCACCTTAAAAGAGTTATAAATACTTGGGACTGTTACTCCTGAAGACCTGTTAGGCCTGAAGAGCTCAAGACGGTAGGAGCTGAGGAAGCTCCACAACAGAGAACAGCACACTGAGGAGCTGAGCGACGTGGGTTGGCTTTACTGAGGGCTGACAGGTAGGAGCCAAAAGCTTCAGAATCAACCAATGGTATCAGCCTTAAACAGAATCAACCGACCACAACTGGAAAATAGCAATGGTGAAGGTTAAAAGACCAACCATAATGAATTGCTATCAGGATCAGAGGCATCAGGATCAGAGCTACAGCACCAGTGGCTGAAGGCTACTTCCACATCAAGCCCAGATCTCTAACAGCTACAGTTTGCCAAATGCATGATTTCAATCTCAACTGAATAAAGGAATCCTCAACTGATTTCTGACACAAACAGAAAACTGAAGCTACAGGGTGAGCCATTGTCCTGGAATCTGGTGAGACCAGCTATCCAGAGTCAGGAGCCACAGCCACTTACCTGGAGCAGAGGTGTCTGGAGCAATAAACCAGCAGGGACAGTAAGACAGTACTCGGAAGTGTTGTGAGAAGCTGAGTGCAGACCAGATGACAGGGAGAAGGAGGCAGCACCAGCCCTGCACGGCCCTTTGGCTTTGCCTGCAGTAATTCCACTGGCTTCTCACCGTGAAGGTAAGATAGGCTCCGTGGAACTGGCAGTGAGAAAGAAAAAAGAGAGAGAGAAACATGTCTAAACACTGCTCCAGAAATGAACAACAGACAAACAACCCAATGACAGAGTTCCATACTGGAAAGCACTGCCTTCTTTTCACCCTGGCCTTTATGAGCAGGAAAGGTAGAGAAAGAGTCAACTGAGTTTCAAAGAACTAGACTGGGATGCTGCAGTGAGGGAAGGAAGCAAGGAAGAGGGAGAAAATATAAGCCATCCACGCTAAAACAAAAGGTTGCATTTCAGGAGCGTTACTTCTGAAAGTCATGGCCTTAAAACATGGTCCTTTGAAACGATGAAATTTAATTGGAATATAGAATATTGCCCATCTTCCTCATCTCATCCTAACACCAACAGGACTGCAGTGTAGCAGTGCATTATGGGTGAAAGATAGAAGCCACAGATTCTTCCAGAAGGGCAGTACTTAGGAAAACCAAAACACAAGACTTGTGAAACAAACATGAGCACTAGAGAAATATGGAGACTCTGCCACCCATAATTACAGTCAACATAAAACATAGCCAAACACTAGCCTTATTATCATAAAAACTCACACCTAAAGCCTCTCTGCTCCTGTTCCTATTATCCACTGAGGTATGCTGACCTTTCAAAAAAAATTTCAACATGTGCTAAAGGGAAGAGTAACATTAGGTAAAGAAAGAGATGAAGCAATCACCAGGGCCAGACCTAGATGTCACAGGATGTTGAGATTAACGGACAAGGATTCTGCGATGCCTGGAACTAATATGTTAATATGTTAAGGACTACAGTTAAGAAGTAGGTAAGGTGCAAAAATAAATGGTTAATTTAAGCAGAGATTGTCTAAGGATGACTCAAAAGTAAACGCTGAAACCAAAAACAATATAAGAAAAATGACGAATGGTTTGACAGGCTTGATATGAGAGTGAAAATATCATCAAACTAGGAAATAGGTCAATAGAAATTTTATAAAGAGAAATGCAGAGAGAAAACAAGGTCAAACTGCAGGACAGGTTGTCCCCAGACTATGCAACAATATCACAGGGTAATAGTTGGAATATAAGAAAGAAAAAAATAAAGGATAATAGAGCAGAGAAACATTGGAAGCAACAGTAGTTAAGAAGCATTAATGACATCAAACTACAGACTTAATAGTTCTAGAAATTAATCATGGTAAATACCAAAGAGGACATCACATCTAGGAATATCGTATTTAAAGTACAGAAACTCAAAGCTCTGAAAGAATGAAAGTGTGGAAAAAATTACTCATAGAGGAAGAAGGATAAGAATTACACAGGGTCTTACAAGAGAAAGCAGGCAAGCATGAAGAAAGCTGATTGAAATATTGAACATGCTCCATGAAAATATTGCTACTAATGTAGAACTACCTAATTATATGAATAAAAATAAAATAAAATGAATAAAATAAAATAAAATTAACCTTCAAAAGTGAAGGGAAAAGACTTTCTTAGACAGAAAAAAAATAGAGCGATTGTCAGCAGATTTGTTCTGCAAGAAATATTAACAGTCCTTCAAATGATAAGAAAATGACATAGCAGAAACTTGAAGTTACAGAAAGAAAAAAATAAACATCTCATAAAGAGTATCGTGTAATATGGTTTCATTTTAATTGATCCAGAATATACTATTTGCTGAAGTAATCTTTATGATGGCAGAAAGATGGCTAAAATAATGCTAATACTGTCACAAAGAATGAGAAACTAGGAAAAGGGAAAGTGTGTGTGAAGTAGGGAGCATTGTGAGGGAGATCAATATCAATATGTCCTTTACAATAGTAAAATTTAAACATTTGGTGTATTTTTAATCACCTTTGATAAACAAAAAAATGCTTTAGCAAATGTGAAAGAACATAATTTATACCAAATATATTTTTATACTCAATGCACCTAAAGTAAAAATAAAGATAAATGTAATAAAGATAAAGATAGAGATAATATCTCCAAATATCTGAACACTAAGAAATATATTTCTAAAGAAGCTATAGATCAAGTGAAAAGTCCCAAGAGAAGCTAAAAAACATTGAGCTCAGTGAAAATAAATATATGTTGTAACAAAATATGTAGGATATACTAATAGTGCTTACCGAGAAATCTATGTTGAATGAATATATTGGAAAAGAAAAAAGACCTTAAATCGATGACCTCATCTTCACATTTGTATACTAAGCAGAAAAAAGTGATATGTGTTAAGCAATCGGAAGAAAAAAATAATAAAAATTATAGTAGAAATCAATGTAATTAAATTAAAACAGAAAATCAATAAAGAAAATAAATGAAACCCAAAGCTGATTCCTTGGATAGGTCAAAACATCAATAAATATCTAAAGAGGCTAACCAAGGAAATTAAAGAGAAAATACACATGACCAATAACCAAAATGAAAGAAGATTTTTAGCTACTGAACTATTAAAAATAATAATGGAATCTGATTAAACATTTGATCACAAATTTGAAGACAAATAAATTGGATCAATTTTAAAGAAACTGTAAAACTAAAAACAATGTGTTTATGTCTTCCTCTATTACACACACACACACACACACATACACACAACACAAAGACTGCAGTATAGTATATGAAATAGAGTATCACCGGAACCCCCCCCCAAAAAAACACATCTAGCCTAGATGGATTCACTAGGAAACATTACCAATCATTTAAAGGAAAAGGTAAAGCTTTTTTCCACAATTCAAGAAATTAGAAGATTATGAAAGACATCCTAACTCATTCCATTCCTTAAAATTTTACTATAATATGAAATTTAAAATTACATGTGAGAAAAGAAAATTTCAGTGCACACACATGAAAATGTTAGCAAATGAAATCCAACAAAGAAAAACAAAATCATAACTGGGATAATTTCTAGATATGAAAGTCTGGTTTAATGTTTGAAAATCCACCACAAAAAAAGTCTAAGGAGGAAAATTTTCATATTTATAGTAAACAGTGAAGAAGACTGTTTGGACAAAATTAAATAAAAATAACTCATAGCAAACTAAAAATAGGTCATCCTCAGTTTCATAAAGAACATTTGTAAAACACATATGACTCAAATAGCACTTCATGGAAACAGCCTAAAAGATATCATTAAAAGCTGAGAGGATAAAAAATGCCCTCCCTAATTTTTCTTAGTCAACATCTTCCTGAACTGCTAGGTCATCTATATACAAAAAGGAAACAAGAAGTCCTGGACAACAAATATTGCATGTTTGTATTCATTTGATGAATCTAAAAAATGTTGACAAAATAGAATACAACAGAACAGAAAAGAATAGAACAGAACAGTACCTACTAGAATGTAAAAAGGCCAAGGTGAAGAAAATAGGAAAATAGGTTAGCTGACAATGACAGGTACCAATGAAATTAGATTGGTAGAATTAGTTCTAGTGTTATTCATTGAACATAGTGTGTAGGATAACTATGGTCTGCAAAAGTTTATGATGTATTTCAAAATAAACAAAAAGATGATTCTGAAATTTTGTATTACATAGAATCTATAGATGCCTGACAAGATGGAAGTGCTAATTGCCTTGATGTGATCTTTACACATTCCATACACATATGAAACTATTGTACTATAGCCCATAAATATGTAGAAAATTTTTATATAAACATTTTTAAAACATTTCATTGCATAAGAAGAAAGAAGTAATTAGTGAATATAACAAGGTTGTGGAATGCAATGCCAGTGTTCCAAAATCAGTTGCCATTCTATTCGCTAGAAATGAACAGGTAAAATTGAAAATGTAAGAATTTAATCATTTACAGTGGTACAAAATGAAGAAACAAGTATAAACGTGACAATATTTACAGAGTACATATACATAAATTAAATAGTGATAAAATAGAACAAAACTTAAAGAAAGGGGGGATATTCTGTGTAAATGGACTTGAGGACTCAATATGGTTGGGATGTCAGTTCTTCTCAACATGATTTATAGTTTAGCACAAACAAAAACCTACAACAATTTAAGGAGAAGGAATGTGAGAAACTTTGGCCTAATCTTGAGTCTTGTGTTGACTTTTGCTTCGTTTTTGAGTCAGGGTCTCACTGTGCCCCCCAGACTGGCCTCAGACTCACAGTGGTCCTGCTGCTGCCCCTCAGGAGCTGTTGCCGGGAGCTTATACATGAAACCTCAAAAGCTTGATATCTTCAGTAAAAGAAAAAATGAGAAATTGGTCTTTAAAATTAAAACTATCTGCTCTGAAAAACAAAACATTTAAGAGACTATAACACCAAACCACTGAGTAGCAGTGTTTATAAGGTTCATATTTGATAAAGAATTGCTGTTAAAATATATAATATACTCCAAAAAAATTAACACTTAGAAAAAGAGTCTATTTTTTTTAAAAGTAAAAGATCTGAAATGATACCTTATCAAGGAACATATGGAGATTAACAAATGTTTAAGCTTTTGATAATGTTAGCCCTTGAAAATTGCAAATTAAAAATGTTTTACTTACTATTAATATAGCTAAATCCCCCAAACTTGATCTTGCCAAATATGGGGATGAAGAGAATCATAAAATCTAATTTCTTGTTAGCCAGACAAATCACATAGACACTTTAAAAGATAGGTTTTTATAATTTCTTACAAAACTTGAACATAGTTTACTAAACAGTCAAGATTTAAAGTTTGTAGTCAATTTGTTTATAAATTCATTTCCACAAAGATATAGCTTATAAATTTTTATAGCATCCTTATTTATAGTCTTTGAAACTAGAAGTTATATGTCTTTCAGTGTGTAAAGTGTTAAACAGACTAACCACTACAGTGGTTAACCATTTACAGTGGTACAAAATGGTTCTGATAATGTTAACATTATCAAACTATTTACAGTGGTACAAACAAAAATGAAAAACAACACTGACATTTTATCTCACTCCACAAAGAATAGCCGCCATCTCAAAATTAACCAGCAACAGATGCTGTTGAGTCAGTGGAGAGAAAGGAATCCTTCTCCCCTGTTGGTGGGAATGTAGACTGGTACAATCACTATGGAGACTCATGTGGAGATTACTCAAAACACTGGGATTAGAGATTCCATTTGACCCTGCTTTTCCCCTGCTAAGGATATACATGAAAGAATTAAAAGACTCATATCACAGTAACATATGTGCACCCAGGTTTGTGATACCTAAATCTTTTTTTTTTTTTTGACACAGGGTCTCGTTTTGTAGTTCAGGCTGGCCCTGAGCTCACTATGTAGCAAAGGCAAGCCTTGAACTCAGCAATCCTCCTGCCTCTGCCTCCTGAGTGCTGGGATTACAGGCGTGAGCCACCATGCCCGGCACTGTGGTATGTGGTATTGATGGCTGGTGGGCGTGAGTCTCCATGCCCAGCATTGTATGTGGTCATCAGGGATCGAACTCAGGATCTTGCACTTGTGAGGCAGGCGCCGGAACCACTGAGCTAAGCCTCTGGCCCATGTGATACCTAAATCTTGGAAACAACACAAATGCCCATCAACTAAAAACTAGATAAAGGTGTGGGGCTTTTTTAAATAAATTGGATGATAATGAATGATAAATTTGAGTCATTTATACTCGAATAGATTTAGCTTGAGGATATACTCATAAGTGAAATAAATAGATCATAGATGTGCAAATATGATACCTTTTCTCTGGTATGAGAAAGTAAAGATGTAAGTGAGTTCTAAAATATATGACAGATATTATGAAATAGAAAATATTGAAGTGGAAAAGGGGTATGGGGTAATAAAATAATAAGGGGAAGATTTAACTCAGTGGTTCCAGCACCTGGCTAGCAGGTGCAAGGTCCTGAGTTTGATTCCTGGTAAACACATAAAACAATAATGGGCATGTGGACTCATGCCCACTAGCAATCAGTACCACACACCACAGTGCTGGGAGTGGTGGCTCATGCCTGAAACCCCAGCACTTGGGAGGCAGAGACAGGAGGATTGCTGAGTTTCAGGTTTGCCTGAGCTACAGAGTGAGCTCAGGGCCAACCTGGACTACAAAGTGAGATCCTGTCTCAAAAAAAAAAAAAAAAGCCAAATCTTTAAAAAAGAAAAGAAAAGAAAAACACTATTTGGCAACAAAATGGAATGAGTTAGTAAGTGACACATGAATAAAGATAAAGACACGGATAAATCCTAAGTGCATCCTATTAGATGGAAGAAGCAGGGCTGAAAGGCAATACATAGTATGAATAAAATCATGTATGTAATATTTTACAAAATGCCAAAATGTCACTATTAAAGTTCCTCATCAGAGACAAAGATGGTAAAAAGAAAAATGGA
>PVIC010024448.1:0-26032 GCA_004025085.1 Thryonomys swinderianus | reverse complement strand
AAAAAAAGTGTTCAGTTTAGCTGAATTTGAGATAAGCTATAAATAGGATAAGCGTGTGGATGAAGCATATGAAGAGTATGAAGAAAGTGAAGAGTATTTTGAAATGATACTCAGAATCTGTATGGTACAGCTGAGGAAATACTAGCCATGCATCAGTAAACAGAGAAAAATATCTGTCAACTTGAACAGAAGACAAAAATATAACAGCACAATTCATAGTAGTTAAGTGTTGAACCTGTTGATTGATGAACAGAAGAATTTACAAAGAAAATGTGGTATGTGTACATGATGAAGTACTACTCTGCTGTAAAAAAGGATAAATTTATTTCCAGGAAAATGGACTCACCTTTAATCCATAATGTTAAGTGAAATAAATCAGACATGCAAGCTTGAATATCATATTGTTTCTCTTCTATGAGAACCCCAACATATAATTAAATAAAAGAGAAAAATAAAATGTAGGCAATTTAAACAGGGAGAATGATCTTTTGCAAATGAGACTAAAAGATGGAGGGTTTACAATGGAAAAGGGGCATAGAAAAATTAAGTACATGTACACCATGTACTCACAGTGAATGTATTCCCATGTACCACAAACGTACTGAGTATTTTTTAAAAATATAAGAATAAGAAAAATAGCCAAACATATGGGAGAAGTTAGTGAATATGCCAGCAAAGGAGCAGAGGGAAAGGAACAAGCAAGAAAATATTAATCATACAATGAAATAAAAATAAAACTTACCGGGCCGGAGGGTTAGCTCGTGGTTCCAGCGCCTGCCTCACAAGTGCAAGGTCCTGAGTTCGATCCCCGGGTACCACATATAATGCTGGGCGTGGAGACACGCCCACCAACAATCAACACCGCATACCACAACGCTGGGCGTGGTGGCTCATGCCTGTAATCATAGCACTCGGGAGGCAGAGACAGGATTGCTGAGTTCGTGGCGGCTTGCCTGGGCACCATAGTGAGCTCAGGGCCAGCCTGAACTACAAAGCAAGACCCTGTCTCAAAAAGCAAAATAAATAAATAAATGAATGAATGAATGAATGAATAAATAAATAAATAAATAAATCTTACCTATTAAATTAGGGAGAGGAAGAGGAGTTAAGGGAGGAAAGAAGAGAGGCACTGTGATCATCTTGTCAGAGTATTTTCATTAGAATTCCAATTGGGGACAGCTGTGCTGAGAGAACGTTTTAGCAAACAAACAAACAAAAAAGCCACTCTGCTTCCATAAACTTTCTGTAAAGGGAGATAAAAGGTCAGTGGGTGGAAAAAATACCATACAGTTCGGGGAAGACTTTCTTTTTAACAAAAAAGAGATACGCAAATCACTTCAGTGAATTTGACATCATCTCAACCAGTAAGTACGCAGGTATCATGTATCCAACAAGTAACATTAACTTTAAGGAACATAAAACAAACAGATCAAAACTAACTGTTTGGGATTTGACTGCTCACCTCTGCCCAGTCAATGCATCCTTCTGCATTTTTACATAAGTGACACGGCCTTTCTGTGCGAGCCAGCAGCATCCTCAAGGGTCTGCAGACTCAGATGTCACACCCCAGCAAGCAGGGGCAGCCGTGATGTCCGTGAACTGGAAGGTGCCCAGGCCCGAAATCATTCCCCTTGGCAAAGCCTCACTCAGTGAAACGCGGGTGGTTCAGACTCCTGGTCAGCCTTTCCTCATAAAAACTGCCTGACAAATAACTACAAGGAAGCTTCTTCCTTGGTCAGAAAGATAACTGTGTCAGGGGCAGGGCGAACTGCCTTTGCGGGTCCTTTGACGGATGGCATTCTCGGTCTGGCTTCTGCGTGGCACAGGGTGTCTGGACGGCGGAACAGTCAGCACGAGTGGATTCCACACATGCCATGGCCCACGCACAGGACGTTAAAGCGGCCTGTTACAGAGGCTCAGCACAGCTATCAAACTCCTCCCTTCTTCACTCCCCTCCACATCCGCTCTGGAACTTGCACAATGCTCAAGAGCCTGTGAGATGAGACGCAGACCACCCCGACACTGCTCTTTGCTTCCCGGTGCCAAGGAGTCCTCAAAGTAGCTGCCCACGAGTCTGTGCCTTGGCACACGCAGTTCACAAGCCTGGAAAGCCCTCCGCCCACTCTCTCCTGCTCCCTCCATCTTTGCATACCTTCCCCCATGTGCTGTCAGCGTGATTTACAATAACTAATATGATGTAAGTACAATGTAAATAGTGGTTCTACTGTATGGTTTAAGGACCAATGTTAAGAAAACTGTACATATTCAGCATAGAAATCACTTTTTAAAAAAAAATCTTTCTGATCCATGGTCAGTTGAATTCTTGGATGGGAAACAGATACAGAGAACTAACTGTACTCAGTTGCTCTATTGATTTGAATGTTTGGCCATATAACTCAAATTTTACAAACTAAGTAATTCTTTGTGATTTGGGGGGCATTTTTGTAATCTCTGCTCACTTTTGTTTCATATTGGTTTAATTGGATTTCAGGGTTTTTTTTAATGTTTATTGGTACATTTTATATACACATCATATCATGATCACACTCAGTATTGGGAATTTGTACCAGTATATGACACAATTTAATTCTCACTTTTCCCCCATTCCCCTACCCACCACACAACCCTCCACTCCCTAAATACATGTTTTGTTTCCCTTTTTTATTATCATCACATTTTTTCTTTATCTGTCATTACTCACACCTCCACCACATTTCCCTGGATGTACCTTCAGGACATACTCATAAGTGAAATAAATAGGTCACAGATGTGTAAATATTGTATCTGTTCTCTGGTATGAGAAACTGAAGATGTTAATGAGTTCTAGAATGTATGATGGTTATTGTGAAATGATTTCAGGTTTTAAGTATTACAACAGGATGCATGTTCCAACAAGCTCCTGGTTTCACATAAACATTAGTATCCCAAACTAGAACTTACACTAGAAGCAGTAAGAAAAAAGCCAGACTAAATGATTTCAAAATTCCAGTGAAAAAGCTTAAGATAGTTGTAATTGTCAGAAGCAATGTCAAGAACAGATGAAAACTAACAAAAATCATTTGTCAACATTTTATGACATTGTAAGTTGTATTTTTGCACTTGTATATAAGTGTAATACATGCATTTTAATGTGTGAATATGAACATATAAATAAACATAATCTTTAATGTAATTTCCAGTTTTTTTTTTATAACCTTAGGAAAGCCCAATATGTGTCACTGGCATGCCAGAGCACACAGATGTTGTAACAGTCCACTGTGGAACTGAGTGGTGGCTATTCTGTTACCTCCTCCAATACCTGGTACAGAGCGTGGCTTCAGGAGCAATGTAGTTATGAGACACATTGTGTTCAACATCCCAAATGGAGGACAAGTCGCGAAACTCAAGGAATAATGGGCTAATGGTATCAACAGTTCACTGAAATAGAGTTCTTTAAATATAACAAAGCATAAAGAACTCCATCAAACAAAGAAGAGTACAATTTAAAACTGTGCCAAAGTATTGACACAGGAGAGTTAAGGCCTAACTCCCCACCTGAAATGCGAGTTAGTGTTCTCTAAAAATCGAAGAATGAATTTTAGGAACAACGGAGGTTTGAGTAGGAAAATTTTATTGAGAAAAAGCTTCTGCCTTAAGAGAGACAAAAGGGGGTACCCAGAAAGTGGGTAACCCCCCACCTCACTTTTTAGAGGGCTTTTATGGAGCAAAGCCACGAGGTGAGGTGGGTCTGAAATAGGGGATTACCAATAAGATTCAAAAAAGGTAGACGGGTTACAATTGACCAATGAGTACAGTGGGGGCTTCCAATAAGATTTGAAAGAAATGGGCAAACCTTGACTAACCAATGGGTAAATGACAAGCACAGTTACTTCAGTAACTTTTCAATTGAATAGGGTCCAATGAGAAATCAAGCCCTAGAGGGTCCTGCTTGTCCAGAGACTCCTCCAGGTGGGTCCAAGTCCTGGCCCGCTGTCTGGGGAATTTGCAATTGTTACATTCCAGGGAGGGGCCGGATTCGGATTTTGACATTCCATCCTGGGAGATGAGGTCTGCCGGTCACTGTTATCTGGAAGTGTAGTTTCTCATTGATGGTGTTGACCTTCAGAAGGATTCTCTTTTTTGTAAGTCTTTCAAGGGCCGGCCCTATCTATCTGCCTACATATGTCTAGCTGGCTTTTCTACCTATAATAGTATCATTTCTCAACTATCAGAGTGGCAAAAATATCCAAATTTTAAAAGAGATTTCATTGGTAAAGTAGCAGACAAACAGGCACTCTCACATATTGCTTGTGCAAAGACAGATGGTGCATAACTCTATGGAAAGGGAATTTGGCAGTATCTGTGGAAGTTACATATGCATTTATTCTTTCATAAGCAATCTTACTTCTGGAGAAATATATTTAGCATATATTTGAAGCTATTCAAAATGATGTGTGTATAAAGATATTAACCTCAGGATTATTAGTAACACGTAAAGATCCAAAATTATCCAAGTGTCCACACATAGGCATTTAATAAACTTGAAACATCTACAACATTCTTCAGAGAAATATTAATCCTTAGCTGTGTTTATTATAGAGGCCCAGAAGCAAAGATGAGTTAGAAGCAATAATAACATCAGATTCTGGAAGCTTTCTCTAAATATTATTCTCACCGGTAAAACAACAAGCATTCCTTACAGAAATGGCTATTGCAAGATTTTCAATAGCAAGCACATAAAATAAACTCAGGAAATGTTGTAACAGGGAGTATGGAAATCACCCTTCATTATTAGAATAACATCAAAAAACCCATTATGATTCACATCAAATGTCAGAAAGGGTGATGACAGGGATGAATAAATTTAAAGATACTAAGATACAGTGATACCTCAGTTCGTGAACTTAATTCATTTCATAATTCTGGGGGAGACAGCCCTGTTCATGTTCTTTTGAGGAAGATGGCCAAGGTTGTGTTCATTACCTGATGCACCATTCATGAATGGAAGCAAAATTGTACTGAATGTTGGTATTTGTGACCCAAACTGTTTGTTAAATGGCAATATTCGTGAACTGAGGTATTATCATACATGATTTCTTATTACACCTAATAAAAGTAACAAATACATACTAGTGAGTCTGTATTGGAGGTTACTAGGGTCCTGTATCATAACTCTGATTATTGTTAAAACATCCAGTTAAACTTCCTTTCCCTATGACTAATAGATAAAGATTCTTCATATTCTATTCTTTCACTTAGGGAAACATAAAACCACAGGCCTATGGTGAAATATCTTTTACGGATTTCTTAGATGTTAATATGTAAAGTAAAGCAGAAAACGTTTTTCATTAAGACATACAAATGAAAAGTTGAACCAAACTGATTCCTAAACAAAATGGGTTTTAAAAGCAATTTGAAGATTTTATCCACCATCACAGCCTGTTTGCAGCAGTGTTTAAGCAAGAGCATAAAGACTATGTCAACGTTAAGAGCTTTTCTTATAATATATTAATGCGGTGAAAAAAATTCTACAATTTGTCAGAAGTGTTAGGCCTTTTTCAGAGATTTCCCTACAGTTCTTCTGTAATGACCTTGGCTTTGATGACCCATCTTTCTGGAATTCCTATGAGATTCCAAAAGGGAAGTCTCTAGTGAATGAGTTCTGCTTGGGCTGAAAGTCCACGTGACGTGTTGGTCATAAATAGAGGGTAAAGTTTGAAACATTAGGGACGATGAGGCATTGTAGGTGAGCAGACACAGAAAGTGGAAGTAAGAGGAAGATAGGTTAGGGACCCATAAAAATTGTAATTTCCCCCCACTCCTGCCTCTCTGAGGCCTGCTTGTCTGCCTTTCCCATTCTTTAATTTGATTTAGTTTGTGGTAGACTTCCTTTACTGGTAATGCAAGAGTAGTAATGTAAAGTCTGGGATTCAGTCGAAGAAAAATGAACAAAGAGTGGAAAGTTTAGGTTGTGAAGAGATTCAAGAGAACTCTGCCTGCCAAGAGGGACTTAGAATAGAAAGCTCAAGAGTCGGGGGCGGGGGGGTGAGGTTAGACAGGAGGTGTTTTAAAAGTCTGGCACAGACCATGAAAGCCTAGTCTAGGGTGATAGAAATACAGTATACAATTTGGAGCTATAAGGAGCAAACTTACCAAAGTAGATGTGAAGAATTAAAGAAAAGCATAATTAAGGAAAATTTCCAATTTCATGAGAGTGCTCATTTTAATACTTAGGTGAATGGTGGTGTCATTAATGAAATGTATAAGTCTGAGGAAAGTCCAGACAAGGGTTGTCTATTTTTTTTTTTTGACAATTTACATTTGGCGTGCTTACAATTCAGCCAAGTAGAGCTGTTAAATAGGCATTTAAATGTATAACTTAGTAACTCAGAAAATTATAGAATAGGATTAAATGTTGGCAACAAGTAAGAAATATTTAAAATCAAAGGATTGGGAGCATGAGAACACCATATGAGAAAGAAAATGGTGAAAACTCAGGACTGATCCTGAGGACCTGAACGTTCAAAGAGATGGCTCCCCCATTAGTGAGGATTGCTAGTAGGTGCAGAAGAACATGAGCCAGACTCACTAATGAAAAAAACAAAACAAAAACAAAACAAAGATAATCCAGAATTTGGTGGATAACCTCAATATAGTGGATGAATTTTCTATGTAGCTTGCGTAGGGAGCATGCTTAGCTTGATCAGAAAGACATCATATCTTTTCCCTTTATTGAGTTTATTGGTATATTTTAAGTGTACTTTATGTTCACATTCATTATTGAGAATTTGTACCTGTACATGATATATCTTGATTATTTTCTCCTATTCTCCTTTCTTCCCTTCAACCCCCATTCTCTATAAACATAACTTTTGTTTCCCTTTTTTTCTTTTCACCTTCAATTTTTTTTCTTTCCCTTCTTTGCTTTTCTCTGTCCCTTCCATATTTCCTTTCCCCTTTGAACATTTTCTTCCTATTTCACAATACCTGTCATATATTCTGGACCTCATTTACACCTTCAGTTTCTCAAACTAGAGAAATGTTTTGTTATTTAAACATCTGTGTCCTGTTTGTTTCATTTATGAGTATGGCCTCAGGGTACATCCATTTAGTGATAAATATCTGTATGGCTGTGTTCCACTCCATTTTGTAGAAAAACTACATATTATTTATCCCCTCACCAATTGATGGGTTTTTGGTCTATTACAAGATTTAGGTATTACAAAGCCCACTGCTATAAACATGGGTGCTCATATGTCACTGGGATATGATGCTTTTATTCTTTCATGAATATATCCAGCAGGGAAATAGTGGGGTCAAATGGGACTTATAATCACCCACGCTGGTTTCCAGAGTGGTTGTACCAGTCTATATCCCCACCAACAGTGGAGAAGAGTTCCTTTCTCCCTGCAACCCCGCCAGCACTTGTTGTCAGTTGATTTATTGATAGCAGCCATTCTTTCTGGGGTAACATTCAATCTCAGTGTTGTTCTCATCTGCATCTCTCAAATGACCACTGACATTGAACATTTTTTCATATGTCTATTTGCTGCTTCTACTTCTTCATATGAGAAATGTCTGTCTATTCATATCAGATTCCCATTTTTGACTTAGGTTTTTAAATTTGGAGGTAACTGATGTTTTTTAAACTCTATATATTCTACAGAGCAACCTTTTTGTCTGAGGAACAGTTGGCAAAAAATTGTTTCCTACATTTTAGATTGTCTTTTCACACTATTCATGGTCTCTCTTCTTGTACAAAGCTTTTTTTTTTTTTTTTTTTGCTTTTTGAGACAGGGTCTCTGTACGAAGCTTTTTAATAAGATGAGATTTCAGTTATTGATTCCTTGTGATAGTTCCTGTACTGCTGAGGTTTTGTTCATAGTCTATTCCTGTGCCGATATCTTCAAGAGTTCTTCCTAACCTATCCTCCAGTAAGTTTAATGTTTCTGTTTTCATATTTAAGTCTCTAATCCATTTTAATTTTAGTTTAGTGCATTGTCAAAGATATAGGTCTAGTTTTTGTTTTGTTTTGTGTTTTGCTTTTGTTTGTTTGTTTTGGTGGTGGTGGTACCGGGGATCAAACTTGTGCTTCCAAAGTAGGTGTAGTGCCACTTGAGCTAAATCCTTGGCCTCAGATATAGGTCTAGTTTTAATCTTTGGCATGGTGAAGCCCAGTTTTTCCAGCACTATTTGTTAAAAAGGCAACCTTAGGGCTGGGAATTTAGCTCAAGTTGTACCATGCCTACTTTGTAAGAACAAGGGCCTGAGTTCAATCCTGGTACCACTAATAAATTTTTTTAAAAAATAAAAAATAAAAATGCTATCTTTCCTCTGTTAAAGGTGTTTGACTCCAGTCTCACTTTGTACTTCAGGCTGGCCCTGAGCTCACTATGTAGCCTAGGCAAGCCTTGATCTCAAATCCTGCTGCCTCCCAAGTGCTGGATTAAAGTCATGAGCCACCACACCCAGCATGGAGAGATCATTTTTTGACTAAGACATTGTATGGAAAACATTTTAGAGTTGTTATTTCTTTTTTTTTTTTTTCTTTGAGGCAGGGTCTTTCTTTGTAGTTCAGGCTGGCCCTGAGCTCACTATGTAGCCCAGGCAAGCCTCAAACTCAGCAATCCTCCTGTCTCTGCTTCCCAAGTGCTAGGACTACAAGCATGAGCCACCACACCCCACACTGTGGTATGTGGTATTGATTGCTGGTGGGCATGAGTCACCAGACCCAGCATTATATCTAGTTACTGGGGATCAAACTCAGGACCATGAGCTTGCGAGGCAGGCGCCGGAACCACTGAGCTAAATCTCCAGCCCACAGTTATTATTTCTTATCAGTACATGCTAGAAGTATATGATGATTACATTCCTCATTGAGTATTGACACATACACATGATAGATCATAATTTACTTTGTCATCACCTTTTCCTCCCTTCCCTTGCACCATTCTCCATCTCTTGGAACACTTCCTTTTTCATAAAGAATGATTCTTCTTGTTATTATTATCTATCTTTTATTTTCTTCTTTATTTATATTTTACTGTTCTTATATAGGAGAGACCGTGCAATGTTTAGGTATGTGTTTCTGATTTATTTCACATAATATTATGGCTTCAAGATGCATCCATTTTCCTATAAATGACTCAAATTTATCCTTTATGGCAGAGTAGTACTCTGATGTAAATAAATATTATATTTTATTTATCCATTCATTTAGTAGTGGATGGAAATATAGGCTGCTTCCGTCATTTAGCTACCATTGAATTGTGCTGCTATATAGACAGGGGTGCTACAGAAACAGCTTTCTCAGGTAAGGCTCTTCCATTAAAGGCAGGAGTAGCAACTGCTGTGGAAATGCTCACAATGGCAGTCTGCTGGTCACAGGACAGGACATGGAATGGATCAAATCAAGTACATTCAAAGTTGTTTTGTTTAACAGAATGCCAGGTGTCCCATTACTTTCTACTAAGACTTGGACATTTAAAAGTCAACTAAAGTGGTTGGAGATGTGATAGAATTGGCCCATAAAATGTCATGTCTCTAATCGTCCACACCCCTTCTTAGTTTCCTTTTTAAAGCCCTATGTCATTCCTCATATAAGGGTCAATGGTTTACCAAAAAACATATGTGACATTTTGTAGAATATGAACAATGTAGCCTACAATAATGTCCTTTAAACTGTAAATATCAATCCTTCAAATGAAAATAGAACAATGAAAGGCACATGGAGGACTTGAAGACTGTCCATGACCACATAAAATTAAGCTTTGTAGGTAGCCTTGAAATCACACTTGCCTTGTTTGTGAACTGAAGCACCAATGCCAACTTCAACAATTCTTGGGAAGCCAGAATTAGGCAAAAATACTACATGAAAGTATCCAGTGGTGCTGACAGGATTTTTAATTTTTTTTCTCAATCAAGAACAGCTATGCACAAAAGTAGAAGAGAGAAAGCCATTTTATTACCGATAATCTCTTATAATGTCCTACATTATCACAGGCAATCCAATAGAAGTTTGCAAAACCTATAAGTTCTGATGAACAACAGTAATTGGCCCTCAAGTAAGAGGACTTGAAAGCACTATGTGTTACATCCAGTTCATCTTAAATTCACTTATTAATCTAAGTAACTCTCAGTATTTGCTAATGCTCTTTATACAGAGGAAAAATAAATTTGTCATACCTTTATAATAAGAGGTAGTTTTGGAGAGAGGTACTGGCTGAAGATAGGCTTCTGCCTCAGACAGGAACTGGGAGATAGGGACCCTGTCTTCCTTGATGATTACATTTTTGAGATAGCTCCAACGTGCCTAAGAAAGCCCATGTTGAGTTCTAACAGTGAAAAAAGTTGCAAAGTGGCAAATTTAGCTTCAAAAAAGAACCATATGCATTTCAGAGATAGAAGTTAATGTTCTAAGACAAGGAAGGAAAAATGTCTGTTTTGTTTTTAATAGTATTTGCTCTTTCTAAGATTAACAATAACCACCACCATCATCACTATCAGAATCATCATCAACAAAATCCTGAACTAGAAGAATGATTATTCAGAAATACTACTTCAGTAGGAAGAAACCAGCCATCTCACAGATCAGCAAGTGTTTCATATTCAAATAGGAAAAGCTTTTCATCTGTAAGGAAAGGCAAAAAAAAAAAAAAAAAAAAAAAAAAGACCTTTGCAGAGATTTTTTTAAGGGGGAAGTTGGGCATGAAGGAGGCATTTCTGATGGAATCTGACAGGAAACGTCTCACCAAGTCAGCTGTCGCCACATGGGACAAGTCAGTGAAGGAACATATTTTTCACTGTAGGGCTTATTCGGGTTGTGGAACAAAGAAGCCTGCCTAGGAAAGTCTGGCAAGCCAAAGCAGGAATTAATATATCCACAACTGTAAACATTTCCTCGATGGTACTTATGATGATGACAAAAAGAGAAACTACAAAGTGCAAGTTTGATTATCTTCACTAATCTATGCTCTCACACAGTAAGTTCTTCAGACAAATGGAGATGTTATATACTGCATCTGAGTGTTCCTTTGCTAGTGTGTTGATTATGAAATTCATAGCGCATTTACACTGATATGGTTTCAAAAATGAATTTTCTTTTCAAAACATATTTGCACCAAAAAATATCACTTAATGCAATAACAAATAGGAAATGAGTTTCTGTTGTTTGTTTGGTCTGTTTCTGGTTTGAGTGTTTTAAAAACTGGCTTTGATACATCACCTCCTAGTAACCCACATCCTCTGCAGTGAATGAGCAGGAAAGCTGTGTGTGGAGCTGAGGTTATGCAGGGCAAGCTTTTCTGGTTTTTCCCAGCCACGCTGGCTCGCTGCAACTTTGGAGATCACCAGTTAGTCAAAATGAACAATTAAAGAACTCAGGGACTTTACCTAAGAAGATGCCTCTCCAGTTTCCAAGATACTTGACAAATTATTATTTCTACAGCAATATTAGTTTCCACATTCCTTAAATTTTAACCCCTGTCTGTTCCTTGAAGTACAAATGAAAATGAGAGACGAAGAAACGGGCTATACTAATGAAAGGGATACGGTCAGGACGGGCTGGATATATGCCATGGCTTTATTTCATGCAGGTAATGAAAAGAAGATCTCATAGAAAGTATATCTAAGTTAGAAATGACAAAAATAGAAGAGAAGAATGCATTTAAAACCTCACATAGGTTTATCCAACAAAATGGTTTCTCAGTTCTCTTGGAAAAGTTTTACATAGATCCTTTATCATTCGATAGACTCCTTGTCGCTCACACTATTCAGGGTATTCGGCTACAAACGTGATAGGTGAAGAGTTATTAAAATTTTTGCTTTGTGCCTGGCATGATTTTAAGTGCTTTTGGCTTGTTAATTGGCTCAACCTTCACAGACTCACATAACTATTCCACAGTCCTGGCAGCCACACACTCCAGGGTTCTTCATGCTTAAAATTCCACAGGTGGAAATGAACATTTCAATCCTTAACCAAAATGATTTTGAATTAAAGTCAAAACACAATGACATTATTAAGCCTTGTTGTTCTAAGTTTGCATACAGGGATTCATCATATCCTTCTTAAGAACTGATACAAGAAATCTGAAATGCATTTATTCTTGTAGAAAGAAGAAAACAAAAGAGAGAAACAAGAAGAAAGCCCCCAGAAGCTGCACGTTCAGGAAGGTTGGCTGCCTATACGAGACAATTTACCTCAGCTCAAATTTTTTGAGAAATTTCAACAAATTTTAAAATTGACTTCGTAAAATTAAATGAATAGACATCAGAATAATTATAAAGTTTTTTTTTTGTTAACTTTCAGGAAAAGAGCTGAGTTTTGTGGGGAAACCATTATTTCATAATTGGGAGTGGGATTTCTCAGGGAAACTACGGACAGCATACACAATACTTTATTCTCAATATCACGCCATTTCTGATGCTATGTTGTCTACTCAACCTTTAAAACTGCTCTGAAAATGAGTGGAGAGAAGAACCATGCAAAATTGCCCTCCATTATGGAAAGTTCCTAAGGACTGTTACAGACAGGAGTGAGTCTCCCTCCGACTCACGTGTTTGTATTGTAACTTCCAGCACTTACGAATACATGCAGCATTTGGAGACAGGGTCTTTGTAAATCTGAGAGAGTTATGGATGAGGCCTTCACGATGCCTTAATCGGACATAATGGGATCTGCTTAGTGCGATCTCAACACAGATGATGCGAAGCCTCTAGGACTAGCCTCTGAGACAGTGAGTTCCATTTCATTGGCTGCTGGGTCTGTGCCACTGTCTTATGCAGCCCTAGCAGGCTTGTGCAAGGGCTGAGCCAATTTCAGGCTAAATGACAACTCGATGAGTAATGAACGCCTGGTGTTTTGGTTGGAACAGCATCTGCATGAAGGACTAAAATAAACATTAAGTATATGGAATAACAAGGTATTGGAAAGGTTTAATTATAAATGGAAGGTATAGATGTAAAAACAGGAAGAGAAACCATTCAAAGGTAAGCCTGTACATTATAGATTTTTTTCTCTCTACATCATGGACATTTTTCTCCAAGAAACTGCAAGGGACTTTTGCCATCAATATATTAAAAAACAGCTAATATAATGATCATACAGCATGCATAGAAAAGATACCGTTTCATACCACTTCTAAATATGTTATTGGTAACTAAAATTAAATGGTACAAATGTATATTTATTTCTGTATGTACTTTTTAATGCATTATTCATTTCAGAATCATTAAACTGAGATTGGAGTGACTCATCTAAAATACATAATAGAACAGAGGAGAGAGCTCTGGGCCTTTTCCTTAGTAACTAGAGAATATGTATTAGGGAAAGCAGTTGTTCGATGATGTGTGGAGCGCAAGCAAATGTATTTGTATCCTGCCCTTTGAAAACAGCCCTTGTATATACACATTTTTCATGCCTTAAAGCTCGAGAGCGGGTGATTATCTCATTTAAAGGAACTGCTAACCATTTCGGGAGATTGTTGAATATAATATCTGAAAATGATTTCAGAGTGTGAAAACATTTTATACACTTTGCAAATCAAATGTATTCGGCTGGAAGGGACTAGCTTATGTTGCTGGCTCTATTTTGCATGTTTTTAGTACTGAAGACTTAAGATGGTTTAATCTTTAGTTTCTTTGACAAGATGCAGGTGCGATTGCACTGATATACCTCTGTAAGTATCGACCCTTAATTTGATGCACGTTTTTAGGTTTGCCTCATGACAGGATACTTTCTGCTAATGGCAGGATAGTAAGAAAATAAGGGGTGTTTTTCCTAAATGTTATTTTTTTACTTCCAGTTACCCCTAGAGTTAATGAACACAAAAAAGTTCACTCCAAGTTGATCCAAAAAGAAAAAACACTAAAATTACAAGTAAAAATCTCCAACATATTGGGCCTGAAGCCAGTTTTCAAGAAAAACCCTAATGAGCTCATTTTGCTGACAAAGGTAATTGCACCAGAGGAAAATCAGAGAGGTCTGCATAGACACCAGCCTGAGGACACTGTTCCTGCTGACAAGCACCCTGGTCACTTGGTGAATCTCATCAAATCCCTCCTCATATGGCCTTGTGTCTGGATGCTGTTCCAACACTGCATGATTTAAGTGTATACAGTTCTTTAAAAAAACTTGTTAAGAAATGGAAAGGACAAGCTACAGCTGGGAGAAAATATTTACACAACAAATGTGAGATAAAGGAATAGTATACAAAATATATGAAGAGCCCTTAAATCTCCCGAAGAAGACAATCCAATTTAAATTACCCAAGTGTCTGTATGTATACGTCACCAAAGAAGATACACAGGTGATAAAACAATGTATTAAAAATTATTAATGTGATATTTCATTAAAATATTGCAAGTTAAGGCAATAACAAATTATTGCTACATATGTATTAGAGTGGGTAAAATCTAAAACATTGAAAAAACCAAGTGCTAACAGGGATTTAGAGGAACAAAAACTTATTCATTATTGGAAGACCTATAAAATAATACAAAAATTCAAAGATTCTTACAAAACATAAATATGTTTTTAACCACACAATCCAGCAATCATGCTTTTTGGTACTCTCCCAAATTAATGGAAAACTTGTGTTCACACAAAACCTACACTGAACTTTTGTAGCAACTTTATTGATAATAAACACAATTCAAGTAGATACCTTTCAGTAGGTGCGTGGAAAAGTTATATTGCACATAATCATACCTAAAATGAAATGTTATTCCAATGTCAAAAGAAATGAGTTATTATGCCATAAAAAGACATAGACAAAATTAAAATATGCATTTCTCTAAGTGAGAGAAGTCAGTGAGAAAAGAATACATATTCTATGTTTCCACTATATGACATTCTTAAAAGGTAAAAATATGGAATCAGTGCAACAGAAACACTGATTTCCAAAGATCCAAAGGGAGGATATGAAGGATGAATATGTAGAAACTAGGGAACTTTAGGAGCAATGAAACAGTTTCATATAGTAGTCTGCATGATACTGCAATAGTGAATACATGTCATATATTTCTCAAAACCTACAGAACATACAACACAGACAAACATGATGGCCTTTTCTTAATGTATCAATATCTGTACATTAATAATAATAAATGTACATATATATAATATTTAATAGAGGAAACCGGAGAAGAGAGATAAGTATATGATCACTGTTTGTACTTTCTATGCAATTGTTCTACAACTGGCCAAAATAAAGTATGTTAATTTTAAACAAAGCTAACTCAGTATCACTACATCTTGAAAAAATATAATTTCTAATATATGAAACTGAAATCAAGTATCATGTTCCTTGTGTCAAGTCAAACAAATCTTAGTGTGTTCTGTATCTAAATTCTTACCCATTTTTATTTAGTAGCTTTCAGCCATGTTGCCTTTAAAAAAAATCAAGGGAAAATATCTTGTGTTGGTGCCAATTTTTGTCTGGTTCAGTTTCTTTTTTTCCACACTGCTAGGAAATAACAAAGAATAAATCTTTTAAAAAGTACTCATAAAAAGAGAAAATGCCTTTAGTTATAGTAAATTCTTCATAAGTAGTGATAGGAGAGAAGATAAGGAGAAGAAAATAATGTTAGACAACTTCCATATACTTTTGTCTTATTCACTCAGATATCTATCAAATTTCAGGATCCAAGGAGGCAAATGTGTGGTACCTGGTGCCTATTCATCATTATGAACCCTTTTCCTATCCATTCTTTACTGTGACATATTATTAATATAGGTTTCTTATTTTCCTTTGTATACATTCAACTTAAAGTCAAGAAGCAACACTGAATCAGCTATTTAGTATAAAGTTCGATGCTGAGTGTTTAAGTAATACAAAAGCAAATTAAGTATGTTTCGCTTAAATAAAATAGTTTTGCAGGAAGACAAATGTACATATATATCATCTATAATAAAAAATAAAATAAAATGTGAGAAATAAGTTATAAATATAATAAAACTGTTCTCTGATATACTATTGAAAGGTAAAACACAGTGATATCAGCATGTGTGGTTAAATGACAGAAGACTGAGGACCACATGAGCAGGCAGAATGCAAACTGTACAAAACATTTTAACAAAGTACTTCAAAGTGTTAGGTAAATCCAGGACTAAGAAGAAAATAGTGAAATAAGGTTTATTTGCCACTGTGTAATTCTATAAATGTGTGACTAAACTTACATCTTTATTTAAAGCTATATGTGGGTGTACTTTTTAACAGTCCTTAGTTGAGTTTGACAAGAATACCTAGCATCATACATTAGACTGGGGAAATTTTACCTTTCTCTATCCAGAGAAGAGTAAATAAGACAGATACTAATTTGACTTGAAGGCAGATGAAGCAATTTCTATTACCACTGGTTAACATGAAATATTTTAAGAATATATCCTATAACTTTAGGCCTTTTAAGGTTGTCAAATTCAAGTTTGAAAGCTTTTTATTCTACTTTGTTGCTTTATATTTTCTTATATATTATGCACATCATCTAAAAGCTCATAATCACAAATACATAGGAATAGTATTTGAGAATATTCTCTAGTCATTCTTTCAAATAACCCTATTTCAATTATCTCTTTCTCTTTCCACTTATTACATTTATTTATCTTACTTTCTACTTCTGGTTCTTTGTGCCAAGATATATTTTACTTCAGAAAATCATCCCTTGTTTTAATTGTGAGTTTTCTATTTGTATTGTCTATTTTCTATTTCATTCATTTCCACTTTTTCTCCCACTTAATTTCAAGGTGCTGCTTACTTTGGATTTTTTTTTTTTTGTCCTCTTGTGTCTTGAATTAAAAACTTAGTTTATTTCCTTTCAAAACATTGCGGCTGTGTGCTTTCTTTTTAATATCAGTTTTATGACTTCCTATGATTCATGTAGTCTTATCACTATGGTCTATGTTTTGTAAAAACCTGGAGCTTTGAATTCGATAGGCTCCATAAAGCTCTTTTTAGATGTGTAGTTTAAATATAGCGCATAGACTTGCTTTTTTATGTCTCTTGTTGATTACTAATAGATTTCATAGTAGTCAGAGAACAGTGGTTGCATTATTGCTTCTCGGGAGATTTAATGACATGGCCTACAGCGGAAGGCCAACCCTGGTGCCAGCGTCAAGTCTGTGATTGCTCGTCTACATTTAAAACTTGCAAGTGCCTTTGGTTTTCATGGATGCTCAAGTATGACTGCATCACCAACCCCCCACAACACCTACACTCATTTCCTGTTTATCTGTTCTGTCTGTTGCCTGTGAGTTTTTAAATTCCTGCTTAATTTTTGTTTATGTATTCGTGTACTTCCTTCTATTTCTTGAACTTGTACGATATATGAGCACTCATGGCTTTTATATTTCTCTATTGGATTTTATTATCGCAATACGAACTGTCTTTCTGAAGATCCTTCACGTACTTTCATATCACATTTTATCTTCTGAAAGAGTTGTACCAATTCTGCTTCTGTTAAGTTTTTGTCAAATATTATTTTTCTTTCTTTACCCTGTTTCTTATTCTTGGTCTCTCCCTCTCTTCCTCTCACTCTGACTTCTTTTTTCTTTCATAAAATAATAAATGCTAGTAGGCAAATCAAATTGTGCTACAGAGAAAAATGAAAACTACTTTCTTGTTTTCAATAGCTTTCTTGTTTTGATTAATAAAAATGTCTCCTGTCTGAAATTTAAAATATTCTCCTAGAATTCTAGATCATGAATCTATATAATACTAACCAAAGCATTATGATTTTAAAAGCCGTAACTGTGACTGAAGACTATGACTTTTCCTAAGTAAAGATCTTTTCACAATTATCTTGTGTGTTTTTTAACCTGATGAAAATTCAAATTTGCCTATTTCTCAACCTCTGTATAGCAACACAATTTTTAATATTTAATATTTCGAAAGTAAACATTTACGACAAAAGACAATTCCGATTTTTTTTAATTCTAACTTTCTTTTTTAAAAATAAAGAGAAAAGAAGGACAACGTCGGAAACTAAGGGAGGGAGAGGAAACTCAGAGTTTGAGATAACCGAGGTTCCACTGTCCTCTCGAGGGGGTTTGCTGCCCCCTATTGGTCATTGCTGCAGGAAGATTTTTTTTTTTTTTAAAGCGGAAAAACGAGCATTAATTAAGGAAGCAAAATTGTGAGGGCTGGAGTGTAGCATATTTCAAAGGACAAGTTAGTTACTGTATAATACAATCTCTGTTATGAGGCTATGCGGTGGCCCCCCACTGCAGCCCTCGCGAATGTGAGCGGATGATCCGCTGTGCTATCTGACCGCACCACTGACCGGGCTTCTGGTTCACTGCAGCCCTGTACTCAACTCTAAAGACACTGCAGGACGCTGCGCAGCGAGGGGCCTTTGTGTTGAAAACGGATTAATTCACTTTGCAGGACACACCGAGTCCTTCGGAGAAGAGAAGCAGTTAGTCAAAGTTGCAGTTTGTAATAAATCCCGAAGCAGGAATGAACACAAAGAGAGAGAAAGCAGTGCAGAGAAAGCTGGAGGAAAAGAAGAGGCAGAGAGAAAAGAGGAGGAAGAACAGGTCAGCGGAGTGAGCAAAGGGAGCCCTGCTCCGAGGAGCACGGATGGCTGAGCCTGCGAGGCTTGCCCCCCCCCCCCGACTCCAGCTCCACACGAGGCCTGTTTTGGGCGTGGAATAACTAAGACGGTCTCCACGTGTTTTATGTGCTTACACGAGGCGCGTATTACCTACGATGACCCCAGTACATATTTTTCTTCCTGAGTTATATGCGCAGGGCTGAAGCGTCCAACACCTCCTGCTCGACAGACTGCAGAGCACCTTCCACGGATAAGCGATCGTGACAGTGAGGATGTGTGCCTTGTTTTTCATGAAAACTGAAAGCAGCAGATGGTCATTTTTCTGGAAAAGAAATATTTACCGAGTTCTCTGTTCGTTGCCTACCATTTCCTCTTCCCGCACTCATCTAAGCCTGGTGTGACTGGTTTAAACTGACGTGACCCGGACGCTGACGGCACGGTGTCCTCTGCGGGGAGCTGTGGAAGCGCACGCCGGCTCCGGGGGGACTGTGGCTGGGAAGACAGGGACAGGGGCTCCCGGATCGGGCCCACAGGTCGCCCCAACAAGGAACCTCCTAACTTGTGCCCCTCTGTCTGATTTCTACACATATTTTTTGAAAAGTAGGAAGGAAATGTTCTACATACATGTTTCCGGCACATATAACTCAGGATCCACAGGACTCATGAGCTGTTCGCAAAAGGAAAATGTACTTGAACAGAAATCCAGTCAACCCAGGGCAGCGTAAAATAAAGATTCAGGAAAGGAATCTCTAGTAAATTGCCTGGTGACAAGTTACACTGATTTACATATAAATCCCTTCCTCAACAACTCTGGGAACTGTGGCTATGAGACAGTGCACAAATTGCAAACCTTGTTAAAAATAAAAATATAAAATCAATAATGTGAGAGAATGGATGGAGAAGGAAGAGCATGTTGATTTGTTGGCTTTTCATGATGTCAGTAGACATGCCTAAACTTAATAGCCATCATCTGACTTTTACCTCCTCTGATGTCATGTAAAATCTTTGTTCTCAGTGTGAAAGGGATTTCTCAGTAAATAATATCTCTTATCGTGAAAGCATTTTCTGAATTTCTTCTATTCCTGTAGAGTCATGTGAAGATTCAAAGAAATTTGTTTATAATTTAAAATTATGTATATAACATTCATCTGTTTTACACACATATAGACACACATCATACAGAGAAAAATAACATTCCCAAGAAAATCATAAAACAAGAAAGTTACAATTTCAGGGTTTCTAGGAATCTATTCAACTTTTTAGTGTTCATTTTCATCAAAAGACAATAGTCACGTTTTGAAAAAGAAACACAGTCTCTGGCCTTAATCTCTAGGGCATGTGATGTCTAATTGTCATTTATGTCTGAGTCCAATACCGTTATGTATGATGAGCAGTAGTCACCGCCTCCACTGTGAAGTTTACAGCTTTGCTGTAAAACTCTGACACTGTGGTGTCAATAGCTCGCTACTTAATAAAATTACTAGAACATAAAATAAATTGGCATGATGTTTTTTAATCTGTTGCTCCTGTATCCTAGGATTTTAACAAATACCGATATGATGATACCAGTATAATGAATTCCCAGCTCTGGAAGGCCATGTTTCTGCACTTGAACCTGGGAAAAAATGCACAAAAATGCTAGCTCCTTTACCAGGCAGTTAATATACGGACAGCTTTCACCTTCACCCCTATTTCCTGCTCTTTATACATTTAACATTCACTCACATTCTATATCTCATTTATTCTTTACTGACAAAGAGGCAGCAGTAATCAGAGAAAGTATATTTGTCCAATTATTAAATATTATTTTCAATAAGAGCTGCTGGCGCAAATGGCCGTGCATACGCCAAACAAACAAGTGACTCATACCTAAACTTCTCACTGTTTTAAAATTAACAGGTCACATACCTAAGCCTGAAATGGAAAACTATAGTACTCTTGAAAGAAATGTAGAACCTCTTTATGTGCTTATGTAAACAAAATGACCTAAAGGACATTAAATAGAAGTTGTTCCGTAGAACTAATCGCACCTGTGCAGAAAAGCTTAGTTGTACACCCCCATCCTTTTCCTGAGAGCGTAGTCAGTTTGTCTCCGTTTCACAGACAGCGCTGATTTCGGTTCCGTGGGTCAAGACCCGGCCAAGGTGGAACTCACCCGGCGCTCCTCAGGGACAGCAGGGTGACAGTTCTGCAAAGCGTGTAGGAGAAGCACTGCCGCTCCGTCGTGACAGAAACCCTGCGGCTGGTTAGCTGTCCCTGCTCCTGCAGGACGGACGCACCAGCTCCTAGGTGCAGCCCTGGACCGCCCAGTCCCCGCACAAGGCCCGCAGGCTTCTCATCTTCCTGGTCTGGAGGATCCTCTAGGCTGCTTTTCGGTGAACTGTTTTCCTTATATTAGCTCCTTGATTTTAATTTTGCAAGTTTGTATTCAGCAAACACATGAGATAAGAAGGAAACGTACAGAAAGGAGTTTTTTTGTTTTGTTTTGTTTTGTTTTTTCTTTTTGAGACAGGGTCTCGTGTTGTAGTTCAGGCTGGCCCTGAGCTCACTATAGTGCCTAGGCAAGCCTCCTCGAACTCAGCAATCCTCCTGTCTCTGCCTCCCGAGTGCTGGGATGACAGGCGTGAGCCACCACGTCCGGCATTGTGGTATGCGGTGTTAATTGTTGGTGGGCGTGTCTCCACACCCAGCATTCTATGTGGTTACCGGGGATCGAACTCAGGACCTTGCGCTTGTGAGGCAGGCGCCGGAACCACTGAGCTAACCCTCTGGCCCAAGAAAGGAGTTTTTAAACTGATTTTATTTGTACATTTTTGGTATACGTTATGCTCACAGTCGATATGGAGTATTTGTACGTGTACATGACACATCTTTATTGTCATTTAGCCCATTCTCTTGCCCACCCTGCAACCCCCAACCCCTGTATACTTAAGCTTTGTTTCCATTTTGTTAACCGTCAGATTTTTCTTTCCCTTCCTTATTTTCCCCCACAGCCCCCTTTCCCTTCTCCCTTTGAACATTTTCTTTCTGTTTCACAATCCTGCACCTTAGAGAGAATTGCGTTTAACTTGTACTTTCAAATTCAATCATTTCTGTGGTGGGTTGATCCCTACTCTATACTCCAAGCACTGTATAGAATCCGCTCGATTTGAAGTATAGAATCCAATTGGAAGCATAGGTGGCTTTATTAGTATTTACTATGGACGGGATTAGGGCCCGTGATTTATTGAGAGGGACAGGTAAAGCAGATGGAAGAGCTAAGGAATGTGTCTACTCTTTTTCATTCGTGGCCTTATTAATTTGAAGGTGGAAATGAAAATCCCGGGGTAGTAAAAACTCCTTCAGCGTTTGGGAGGAGGGTGAATATTGTAAAGGAAACAGGCTTTCTGGTTTTTGTTTGTTTGTTGTTGGATTCACAGTGCCTTGGATTATTTTGACTTCAGGTTCAACCCTGTTTCTATTTTACAATGTAATTCGGCAAAATCAGCACTAGATGCAGCTACTTCCTGACACCTTCTGCCGTTACAGTTCTTGCTGGTTCTTTCATAATGATGCAGAGATAAGCAGGAATCTCTTATCTGTTAGACTTTGGTTCGACTCACTTCTCCGTTGTTGACCTCACACTTGTTTAAATGTCGTAGGGTTTATTCCCTGGAAAAAACAGGTAAGAACGGACCCTTGTCCGAAGGAAGCAGAAGAAAATAGTTGTCTTTCTGATTTGTTCGTGTTTTCTGTGCTCGTGTTGCCTGTGCAGGAAAGCCAGAGCGCAAGGGCTCAGAGGGCCAGGGTTTGCTTCTGTCGCTGTGAATTCTCAGCCGCAGGCGGAACCTGCGGCCCACGGGTGAGCGCACCTCCGGTCCCACCGGTCTCCTCGCGTGGAGCAGAGCCACCGTGCCACTGGAGAATGCCCCTCAGCAGGGCGCACTCGGGGGCTGGGGAGCCGAGGAGGCTTGCTCGTCCCTGGAAACCTGCTCTTGGGAAGTTTCATGCTGTTTCACTCGGAGTCAGGGTGCGGACTTGCTGCTGTAGATATAATCTCCCTCGAAATAAGCACCAATAATACGCGGTTGGAGATGAGTGACAGGATGTAATGAGAACATTTGTTTGCTCAACCACTGCACTTTCTTTCCGGAAGAAGAGCCATAAAACTAAATAATTCATGGAACGTTACTGACTCCCACACTATTGATTACAGGCGTTGTTGTCAATTTGCTGCCCCTCCAGCCATCTCAACGAGGTGTTACTTTCAGATTGCGGTGTGATTTGCTGCCAGGATTCCATTTTTAAAAATAAGTCTAAACAACAGGAGAAAAATTTTAGCGCGCCACAGAGTTTCTTTCTTCTTGGAAATCACACAAGCTGCACCTCTGGTTTTTAATTAATCTGGCCTGAAATGCTGATCCTAAAATTTCAAGTAGGATCAAAATGAGTGGCAAATGATAAGACTGAAATAATTATACACAGTAAGGGAAGATTATCGGAATGAATTTCTTTATAATTGAAAGCCAATGCCAAAGTAATAAATATTGATCATTTTTTGAAGGAGGATTAAAATTGAATGACTATTTTATTGCAACAACCTGATAGTAAGTAAAGTCAGGCTCACAGACATATAGAAAACATATGCAAGCTCAAGAAACTATTAATTAGCAATCGGGACACTGTTAGTTACATATTAAGGCTTACCTTCTGAATTATTTTCCTTCTTTAAAAATGGGAGAAAATTCTATTTATTTCAATTGCTAGAATAATGATAACTATCCAACACATCAGTGTACCAATGTTCAGAAGGTATAAATAGGAAAAACTACTGTTATATCACAACAAAACATCTAAGATAAATACAGAACAGTATAATAGCAGTGCAAGTTTTTCAAAAATGTTTAGTTTTGCTAAGCTGTCTTCTCTAAATTGCACAAACCATCGGCATAGTAAGAGTTTTAATTCTTGATTTTCTCAGAGCTGGACACATGGCTTGCAAATGGAAGTCATTCATAATTTATTTTAATAGTTGTCACAAGTTATTTTCTTATTCTAAATTAACACTAAGGTGCCATTTTGGCTCTCTGAACTCTCAGAATGCAAAAATTGCAAGGAATGCAAAAAGAAGCCACTAAAATAGTGCTCCCAAAATAATAATTTTAAAAAATTAAAGGCATTATTTAGCCCTAAGTCTTGCCTTCAGTATGTATGCGGTGGGGGGTCATATGTGTACCAGGGTTTATGCTTCTCCAGCAGAAGAGCTGTCTTACCTCCTGCTGTGACTTAAATGATTCCCTTGAAAAGCATGTGTTAGAGGGTCAGAGATAGAGCTCAGTGGTTCAGAGATTTAGCTCAGTGCCTGCCTAGCAAGAGCAAGGTCCTTGGCTCGATTCTGGTAACCACATAGGACAATTCTGGCCGTGGTGATCCACACCCACCAGCAATCAGTACCACACCCCACAATGCCTGGCATGGTGGCTCACACCTGTAATCCCAGCACTTGGGAGGCAGAGACAGGAGGATTGTTGGGTTCAAGGCTTGCCTGGGCTACATGGTGAGCTCAGAGCTAGCTTGGACTACAAAGCAAGATGCTGTCTCAAAAAAAAGAAAGAAAGAAAAGAAAAGAGAAAGCATGTGTTAGAAATCCAGCATTTCATGTGACAGTGTTGGAGGAGGACCTCATGAAAAGAATTAGGGTTGGGTGGTTTTGGTTTTATGAATAAATTAATGCCATTATTGGAGAAGTGGAAGCAGACTTAGTTTAAGTATGTATGCATGTATGTATCCATGAATGTATGTATTCAGTACTAAGTATTGAATACCAAATTTAAGCACTGAACTACATCTTGAACCCTCTTTAATATTCTCTTTTGTAGATGAGTCTCATTAGGTTGCTAAATTGCTCAGGCTGGGTTCAAATTTGCAGTCTTCCTGCCTCAGCCTTCTAGAGTTCTGGCATTATAAGCATGCACCACTACAGCTGTCTAGTGGATTCCTTATAAAAGGACAAATTACTGATGCCACAAATTTAGTAATTTAGGACAGATTATATGTAACCCACCAGTGTTTAGCATTTTTGCAGCACTTCAGATTGGTTAAGTGCTTTATAAAAAAATGATTATTGTCTTGGTCATACTACTCAGCCATAAAAAAAGATAAACTTGAGACATTAACAACCAAATGGATGTACCTTGAGGCCATAGTGATAAGTGAAATAAATAGGACACAGATGTATAACTACCATGTCATTTCTCTACTGTGAGGAACTAAAGATATAAATGAGGTCCTTAAGGTATGATAGGTATTGTGAAATAAGTAGAAAAAATAGAAAGAACTAGGGAAGGGGCAGAGGTAAACAAAGAAGGGAAAGGAAAATTTGAAGGCAAAATAGGAAAAATGGCAGCAAAGCTTATGTATATAGGGAGATTAGGGGTTGTAGGGAGGTCGGGGAATGGGAAAAAATTAAGAGTCAAGATATATCATGTACAGGTACAAATTCTCAATGAGGAATGTGATCACAATGTATACCTAAAATGTAACAATAAACTAATGTAAAATATAATACTCTTCATGAGTAGATAAGTGTCTAATGTACTTTGATGATTGCTCCCATATACACCTAAGCAAGAGAAATAGAGACCAATCTGGTGTGTCTGACAGAACAGAAGACGTGATGTCCAGCTTCCCTGCTCTCCCTCCAGGCCTACTTCTGTGTTATATCTAAAAATTCACAACCAAGCTGAAGGTCTTAGAAAATTTCCCTTATTTTATCTCTTAGGATTTTTATAGTTTGTCACTTTACATTAGGTCCATGACCTATGTTGAACTACCTTTTGTGAGGAGCTTCTTATAAAGTTGTATAGAAATTTAAAACATGTTATAATACTAAGTTTTACAGATGACTTTGTCATTTATTTAATATTAGGAAACTGTTTCTAAAAAGGCATGCTACATAAATAGGACATATAATTTTGTTTTTAGTTACTCATGATTATTTCAGACTCCTGAGAATTTTTTTATTTTAATTGAATTCTTTCTTGGTGCATTTTATATACACGTCATGATCACATTCAACATGGGGAATTTGTACCACTATATGACATGAATTAATTCTTATTTTTACGCATTTCCCTACCCACCTACAACTCTCCCACCCCCTGTATACGTATCCTTTCTTTCTTCTTTTGTTGAAGATTATATTTTTCCTTCCTTTCATTACTGTCCCCTACCCCTTTCCTTTGAGTATTTCCTATTTCACAAAATCTATCATAATTCTAGAACTCATTTATATCTTCAGTTTCTCATACCAGAGAAAAAATATGATACTTATATATCTGTGACCTATTTATTTCACTTATGAGTGTGCCCTCAATATACGCCCATTTGAATATAGTTAATTTAAACTTATCATTCTTTATGGGAGAGTAATACTCCATTTTATTAGAAAAATCACATCTTCTTTATCCAGTCTCTAGTTAATGGGCATTTGAGTCACTTTGATGATTTAGCCATCACAAAATGA
>PVIC010024447.1:0-26014 GCA_004025085.1 Thryonomys swinderianus | reverse complement strand
CAAAAAAAAAAAAAAAAAAAAAAAAAGTTTACACAGGGGTTCAAGAGATGGAAGGAGGGGGGAGAAGAGAAAGAGGATGAGAAAAGAATTAAGATATGTTATGTACATGTACCAATTCCCATGACAAATGTAATCATTAGGTACTGTAAACATGTACTAATAAAAATTAAATAAGTTCCAAGAAAGTTAACTGAGTATATTGGTATATATTTATTGAGAAAGACTTAAAATGTATATTTCTAAAAAGTTAACTATTATATTGAGGTGGAAGAACTACAGATTTTTTTCCTTAAGAGTTTTTTCTATTAAAAAAGACTTTATAAATGGGGCATGGTGGCACATCCCTGCAGTCCCAGCATTTGGGAGGCAGAGGCAGGACTGCTATGAGTTCAAGGCTTGCCTGGCCAACATAGTGAGTTCAGGCCCAGACTAAACTAAAAGTGAGACCTTGTCTAAAAACACAAAACAAAACAAAAAACTTTATAATAAAAAATGAATATTAACCTTAAAAACCACATTAATTTGGGGGGGTACTGAGGCTCAAACTCGGGACCTTGTAGTCAAAAGGCAGATGCTGGAACCACTGAGCTAGATCTGCCACCCCCTCCATACTTGCCCTTAAATATACTTAAATGTACTTTTAAAAAGGTGTCTTAGGGAAAATGGAGGCGTGAAATAATACTTGAAATTCACATTCATTTTCAACCTTTTGCACATTTTGCTTTTACATTCACTAAAACTGGAAGTTGTGAGGGATCTCAAAGACCAATGAATCTTGAAATGGAGGGTCTTAGGGTGGCACACCTGTCTACCATTCCACACGCCAGGTGGAAAACACAGTTTTCACACACCCACACACCCTTCTCATACCCAGACAGTCATCATATTAGAGAGCCACTGTTAACTGAAGAGTGAATCATATTTTTCAGGGGTGCAAAGGAAAACACTGAACCATGATCTAGTCTAATCCTTCATTTTAAAACACAGATGAGGGCCGGAGGGTTAGCTCAGTGATTCCGGCGCCTGCCTTGCAAGCGCAAGGACCTGAGTTCGATCCCCGGTAACCACATATAATGCTGGGCATGGAGACTCACGCCCACCAACAATCAATGCTGCATACCACAATGCCGGACGTGGTGGCTCACGCCTGTCATCCCAGCACTTGGGAGGTAGAGACAGGAGGATTGCTGAGTTCTGGGCTTGCCTGGGCTACATAGTGAGCTCAGGGCCAGCCTGAACTACAAAGCGAGACCCTGTCTCAAAAAGCAAAAAAAAAAAAAAAAAAAAACAGATGAGAAGAAACCGAGGTTCAGATCCATCAAATAACTTGTCCAGGTCTCCTTAAGCAACTGTTCATATGGAGACAAAATAATTCCCCAGAGAGCCTTTTCCCTGCCACTCATTCCACCCCACTCCCTCCCCAGGACTCTGAATCTGCCCCCACTGGATCAGAGTAGAACAATAACTGAAGATGGAGCCTTCAGGACAGAAGACTGGACCAGTCTTCACATTACCTGCCAAGGCTCTCAAGTCTAAGACTCATTTGATTACAAAAGAACATTTCTCAATTTCAGAGATCTGCTGCCTCAAAGTATCAGAAAAATAAGTCTTTAGTTTTGAAGATTGAGTGGGTACTTGATTCAAGTTTTTATTTCACTACTGGTAAAATATACCAGCTGTTCAAATCTTGTCCTTACTTTCTCAAAATACCTATCTGAACTCCTTCTGAAAGGGAAGTGCAGATAATTGGTTACATCCCCAAATCCTAAGTAAATGAGATTTTAATGGCTCAAAAACCACAAAACACTGTACTTAAATTGTTGAAAGTCTCCATTTAAAAAATCCCACGAAAACCACTTTGTATGCAGGATAAAATTTTGGTCAAGACGCCAATGATGTGCATTAAAACACATGCAATAGTAGAGTCTGCGTTTTTTCTCTACCGTGGAGTTCACATGAGTTACTGTAAAAACAGGAACTTACAGCTCTGACTCCTCCTCCATCTGAAGCCTTTGTATTGAGAGAGAGAAAATAACCGTACCTTAACTTAGAATCTGTCCTGTTAAAACTGAGCCGTTGAGAACAGGGGAAATGAGGGCGGAACGCTTTCTACTGCTGTCTTCAAATTCATGTGCACTTCCCTCTCTGACAGCCACATTTTAGCAGCGCTTCAGAACCTCGGTAACTTCCCAGCCCTTCAAACCACATTCCTGGCCAAGAGTGAAAGACAGCTCAACTGGCCCAATCACCAACAGTCTCGGCGCACAAGCCCCACCCTTCACTCGTTCACTCTTTAAATCATAACACAGGAAACTCAGAGGGCCGGAGCACCAATCACGCCCTAGCGCTGCAAAGATCACTACAGGCTACCTCCCCAGAGAACTGCTGCTGTTTTGCTTCTACTGAGCGATACAGATCTTCCTTTTAGGCTTTAGGTGCTCCTTTTAGGTGCTCCTGCGACATTCTGCTTCCAGCACAACTGAACAAGTAAAAGATGATTTCATTACTAAGTGGTAACATTTCCTTCTGAAATCCAAATACTTATTTTTTTAAAAAAACACTTGATTAGACTTATTCCTGAGCTAATTTTAAAATAATTTCTTTAGACTTTTAATGTTTTTTTAAAGACAAGGGTGATTTTAGTAGCTTAAGCAAGGGCTCTGCCTCTTCCTAAAGGGTGGTATTGGGACCAATCATTTAATCCTTCAAAATCACATTTTCTTCAGCAAATTGAAGGGAAAGAAAGCCAACAAACCTCTTGGGGATGCAAGACAAACTGTCTTGCAAGCATATGCAAAATTCTGAGCACTGCCCTTACCCTTCCACCTTACCTCATCAGAAGCAAGCTTTTACTTTTGCTTTGTGTGTGCCTCGCGCTGGGAATTGAAGCCAGGGTCTCACAGCACGCTAGGTAAATGCACTATCCCTGAGCGAAAATCCCCAACCCGAGATTTTACTTTTAAATATTATTTGCTATCCAAAAAGATATTTTATCTAACTAGATAATGTCAATTAAATAAAACTCCATCTTAAGAAAAATAAGCAGAAATGCCATGCTTGATTCGTTGTCTTTTGCTAAAAGAAAGGCTCATATTTTGTGGCCTAAAACAGAGTATCTAACACTAGCCAATCCAATTCCACAGAAATTAAAACAAGACGCTCCTTCTAGGTCAGTGGTGGTGTACCTATGGTATGGGTGCCACACAGGCTGTTTACATCACGGAAAGCGCTAAAAGGTTGCCATCTGCTCCAGGTGAACAAATCACAAGAGATGTCATCTGATGTTGGGACTGACACTGTACCTTTAACTAACACAGTAGTTTAACAAAACCTTTAAAAAGGAAATGTTTGGTTAAAATGCTTCACCTCCACTAGCACAGGTTACTACCTTCAGAGTTTAGACACCACGCCTAAATCTCTTTTAGCTCTTCGATATGAAATTCTTTGTAGAAAAACTGTGCCTCTGCCACAGCCAAGTTTGTAGAAAGCAAACCCACAGCTCAGGTTCCAATTAGACTTTGAGGTCACAGAACTGGAAGGGGCAGCAAGAGAGCCTGGGGAAGGCTCCTGGAGTTCCCCAGCTGCATAAACAAAGGACTGGCCCCTGGGGACTTAGATACCAGTAAGATACAAGCTCTATCCTCAGGGGCTTTACACAGATGGCTGACTTCTGAACAAATAAATGCAATAAAGGAAGATATTATTGATCTCATTATATATTACAGTACCTTTCTGATTTCTCATCTAATAAAATTATTTAAAATAATCAAAACTTTTACTTTGATTTCAGTATTAAGCATTGAGCCTTTGTTAGAAATATTTTATTGTCTATGAAGATAAAGTTATCCATTCTCAAATTTAGCTGGTCCTATCTACCTAATGTTTAAAAAATAACTTCTCAAGCATTTAGGGCAATAATAGTACACTGTCCTTATCATGTAAATATTGTTTTCTGATAATCTAGATAACCTTATTATCCAAGATAAACCAGGAATATTTGTAGGAAACATTTTTAAAATGTTAGATAGGATATACCCATTGTAAAATTTCTCAGGGTGTTGACAGTTAAGTGCCTGTGTTGTCCAACAACCTGATTATATCTTAGGCACAATCCAAAAAAACGTTTTATTCTTAAAGATAAAACAAAACAGGGCCAGAGATTTAGCTTAGTGGTTCTGGCGCTTGCCTAGCAAGCTCAAGGTCCCTGTTTTGATCCCAGAAACCACGTACAACAATACCAGGCCTGGTGACTCACGCCCACCAGCAATTAGTACCACATACCACAATGCTGGGCATGGTAGCTCACACCTACAATCCCAGCATTTGGGAGGCAGAGGCAGGATTGCTGAGTTCGAGGCTTGCCTAGCTATACAGTGAGCCAGAGCCAGCCTGAACTACAAAGCGAGACCCTGTCCAAAAAAAAAAAAAAGAGATAAAACAATGCAAAACAATAGTTACAGTTATTGTATAAAGAACTACAAAAGAGGAAGGAGAACTTAGAACTCTTATCAGTTCTTTCTGCTCATACAAAGGCAAAGAAGGAAAGAATAAGAAGTTTTGAGAACATCTTATAGTAAGCTTCTCTTGCTCTGAAGCTTAGCCATTTATTATAAGTATAACACACAGCCTTACTAAAAGCTAACTCTAAGCTTTAGGTTGTTTAGTTTTGGACATGCATATACATGTATACACATATTTATATATAACACACATTCATATAAATATACATGCACTACACAAACATAACACACTCATATTTATTTATCAAACTAAAACGCACTTTCAGGACTATGCTGCTGAAAATGATATAATGTATTATCTAGACAGAGTAATATTCTAGTCTCCATAGAACAGGACACCAGCTGGCCTAGAACAAAAGGGGCCAGGCAGGGGGAGTCCGAAATAGCATGTATTCTCAGTTAAATAAAGAAAAACTTCAATGTATTATATATATATAATCATTTGTTAGGCCTTAAACCCAAAGGACCCCACAGAGCACAATGAGACACTAGGCACATTCCTTCTGATGTAACTTCCTGGCTACCGTATCTTACAGCCAAGTATCAGGAAGGAAACTGTTCAAGGCCTTCCTACCTGGGGTTGGGACCTGGTTTAAATTAAGAATTTATCTTCTGAAAGTTTCTTACATGATTAAAGTCCCTGAAGAAACTATGACCATCTAACTCAGAGAGGATGACATTTTGCATTTCCAAAGCAAATTCTAAGTAAAACATAAGCATCACAATTATCCTGGTTCTCTGAACCCCTTGTGTATATAAAAAGGTATCCAACTTCCACATTGTGCACATACCTTCATGGCTCTGCCTGCCTTCTTGCTGGAAGGAGTAGCTCTATATTTGCTTTACAATAAATTCTGATACTTCTGGAGGACCTATGTGTCTTGACTAAATTCTTCAATTAAGGGCACAAAAAACTAAGAACCAAGGAAGTGAGAAGCTAATTCCTAACTGTATACCTGGTTTCCTAGTAAAAAATGTTGCTTACTTGACTTACATGCTTTGGGTCTTTAGAATCGAGGCTCTCTGTGGCTACTTGCAGGTCGTTGATTACTTTGTGTTTTTCCACAATTTCTTGCCTTTGCTTTTCCTTCTGCATTTCTAGATCCAGAGCTTCCTCACGTAATTTATTTAGAAGCTGTATTCTACCACTTAACTGCTTGAAAAGAAGGTCCTTCTCAGCTTCTGAAATCTAATTCCCCCCATTCCCCAAGATAAATTAATAAAGGACAGCAATGTTGATTTATAAAGATAGTATCTTCCATAATTTAAAAATTTTTCTACCAGGTTTTTATTTAAAATAATATGTGGGAGTTATCTAAGCACTCCACACATACCTTATAATCTTCATGCTTTTTATATATTGAAAACCTTATTTTACAGTTTCTGATAATGCCAGATGTGAATGTAGAAGATTAACCATAATCATAGTTTAAGGATAGTTGACTTTATATAGCACATGCTGCATGCTACATACTATTTCAAAGCCTTTAAATACTTGAATCCTCAAAATGTATCAGGTAGGAAGGATATTTATTCCTGTTTTTTTTTTTGTTTGAAACATAGCTTGATATATAGGTTAGACTGGCCTTGAACTCACTTAACAAACCCTGGATGGCCTCAAACTCAAAGTGATCCTCTTTAACTTCACTGTTCACTACACTTTCCCTCGTTCTGCACAGGAATCCTTTTTTTTTTTCTTTTTGAGACAGGGTCTTGCTGTGTAGTTCAGGCTGGCCCTGAGCTCACTATGTAGCCCAGGCAAACCTCAAACTCAGCAATCCTCCTGACTGCCTCCCAAGTGCTGGGATTACAGGTGTGAGTCACCACGCCCAGCATTGTGGTATGTGGTACTGATTGCTGATGGGTGTGAGTCACCACGCCTGGTATTGTTTAATGTGGTTACTGGGGATCAAACTCAGGACCTTGTGCTTGCTAGGCAGGTGCCAGAACCACGGAGCTAAATCTCTGGCCTGCATAGGAATCTTTAATTGGAAGATTTTTGCACCCAGGCACCTCTGCCTGGAATATTGTTCTCCCGTCTTTGCCTCAGTGCTTTCATCCCATCCTTTGTGTCTCAGCTGAAATGCTACCCTGTTAGAGACCTTTGGCTTCATAGTCTAAATTGTATCTATAGTCTCTTATGCTTTTTTAAATTTTCCTATAGAACTGATGGCTGTTTATTCCTTTCTCTTACTTTTTTTTTTTTTGAGACAGGGTCTTGCTTTGCAGTTCAGGCTGGCCGAGTCCACTATGTAGCCCAGGCAAGCCTCGAACTCAGCAATCCTCCTGCCTCTGCCTCCCGAGTGCTGGGATTACAGACGTAAGCCACCACTCCTGGCTCCTTTCTCTTACTTTTTAACGTTATAATTTATTTCTCCTGTAAGTTTGTCCAGAAAGGAGCAACACTTGTCTGTTCTACGCATTACACAAGACAGATCCCTGTAAGTGACCAGTATATACTAAATTTCCAGGAAGTTTCAGCCAATTTCTAATTACTATGTAACCTGAAAGTAACAAACATTGTATCTTTTAAAAGAACCCATAATCCAAATCCACATTCTTATTCTACTAACTATAGTATGACATTACCATCATAATTTTGAAATGCTGATTTTTTTCAAGTAAATAACTTGCATATTTAAAAACTATCAAGTTATTTTTTATAAATATTCCCTCATGCAAGTATATCATGGATTTAAAGTTTCTGACATATTTAGGTAATTCAGAAGAATATACTAATTTCATCTTTTAATATAGCACATTTAAATTCTTTTTTTTTTTCACAATGCTCATGTTACAAGAGAGATGTCTTCTGGTATTTAATCCAGGTCCCAGGATCTTACAAGGGTGCTTAATTAAGTTAAAAGAGATACTCAGAAGCAATTTCCTTGAGTGAAACAATCATTTTCCTAATAAAGTAGGACTACATCTTTCACATAAATTTTAAATTCTTTTTACATATTGTAAATATTTAACTAGGACATGATCATAAAAAAAAAATACAGCCAGGTGTGATGGAACATGCCTGTAATCCCTGTCCTTGGGAGACAGAGGCAGGGAGATTGTCATGGGTTCAGCTTTGAGGCCAGCCTGAGCTACCTAGTGATTTAAAGGCCCACCTGAACTACAAAGTGAGACACTGTCTTAAAAAACAAAACAAAACAAAACAAAAAACCAAAAGATAAATATCACTGATAAATGCTAGAATGGTATTTGACTCTAAAATTTATTATTCCATAATTATTCAGTATTGATTTAAAACAATTTTATAAGTCATAAAGGAAAATAACATTTTATTTTTCATTTTATCTTAGCATGGATGCTTTGCTTTTACATACTTTTTTCCGCTGAATAGCTTCTTCCAGCTGTTTAAATTCTTCAGTGGCTCTTAAAACTTTTTGTTCTGCTTTTTCTATTTCATCATGCAGTTCTGATAGTCGTGTTTGTGCTACAAATTTAAAAACCACATTCAGTCATACACATAAGAACATCTTGAATTCTGAAATTTTCACAAATTACTTCTTTTCAATAACTTCCTTCCTCTCAACTATATTCTATATCACAGAAATTTTAATGATTACTTATAAAGAGTTTCATCTCTATCAGTTAATATTTAAAACTAAATTGCTTTCATGATATAGAGTAGATCTTTTTAATTGTAAAATTCTTAACATAAAAGGGATTTTACTTGATATTTCCAATATTAGTGAACTTCTCTGAATGAATGAGGATTTACTGGGAAATATAAATGTCACAAAGTTATAACTAGATTCAAGGCATCAAAACAAAAACAGGACTATGTTAGAAGTAAATGCTTTATGATGGGACACAATAACAAAAAATTCACTGTTGAAGATTATCTTAAATTAAGCACCTTCTACCTCAAATTTCAGAATTTTCTCTCTCACTCTCAAAACTATGAACCTCTGGGGCCAGAGATTTAGCTCAGTGGTTCCAGAGCCTGCCTAGCAAGCACAAGGTCCCTGGTTTGATCCCCGGTAACCACATACAACAATACTAGGCATGGTGACTCGTGCCCACCAGCAATCAGTAGCAGACACCACAATGGCTGTGGTGGCTCACTCCTGTAATCACAACACTTTGGAGGCAGAGGCAGGAGGATCGCTGAATTCGAGGCTTACCTGGGCTACATCCTGAGCTCAGGGCCAGGTAAACTACAAAGTAAGACCCTGTCTCAAAAAACAAAACAAAACAAAACAAAACAAAAAAACTATGAACCGGGCCGGAGGGTTAGCTCAGTGGTTCCAGCGCCTGCCTCGCAAGCGCAAGGACCTGAGTTCGATCCCCGGTTACCACAAATAATGCTGGGCGTGGTGGCTCACGCCTATAATCCCAGCACTCGGGAGGCAGAGACAGGAGGATTGCTGAGTTCGTGGCAGCTTGCCTGGGCACCATAGTGAGCTCAGGGCCAGCCTGAACTACAAAGCGAGACCCTGTCTCCAAAAAGCAAAAAAAAAAAAAAAACTATGAACCTCTGAAGCTAGCCTGCATATGTGCCTAATTTATTTTTATTTTTCTCTTCCAGAGCCATGCATGTAGTATATGGAAACTTTTGCCTTGCCACATCAGCCTTTACTGGCATTCCATGTCTTCCACTTAACAACCAAAGGAGAGTGAACTGCTCATCTAAAGGTGAAAGCCTAACAATGTTATGATTACTGGAATGTACAAACTCAGGTTACTGTTTTCTTTTTTTCTATAGCCACACAACTGAGTGGGAAAACAGATTCAAACTTTGACACTGGTAGCTTTTCCAAAGTGCCTCTTGGCTTGACTTCTTCCCCTGTGTGAATTCAGAGGTGTTAAGATCTTTCAGTTAGACTAGGATGTGTTGAAGGAATGATTGGGGAGGTAAAGTATGGAGCTTGTAAGAAAGAGTCAGAAGCCAGCCTTAGGCCTATGCCTAAGAAAATGCTCTGCTACAGCTGATCTAGAGCACTGCTTCTGGTTTTGGCTGTACATGTAATATTCAATAAAAATGGTTCTTTGTTTGCTTTGATTATTACTAATTATGCCTTGGAATGTAGCTCCAATGCTTGTTGGCAGGACGGAAATATACTTTATTGGATCTCCTAGACATATTGTTATCTATTACTGTCAAAAACCCTTTCCAAAAAAAAAAGGTGTATGCTGGGCATGGTGACTCATACCTGTAATCCCAGCACTTGGGAGGCAGAGACAGGAGGATTGCTTAGTTCGAGGCTTGCCTGGCCTACATAGTGAGCTCAGGGCCAACCTGAACCACAAAGCGGGACCCTGTCTCAAAAAAAGCAAAAACAAAAAACAAAACAAAAAAAATTCCCAAGCACAACAGTAACACTTAAAAAAAATAATTTCTTAATGAGTCACTGTTTAGATTTTTCATGTAAAAACAATAGCATCAGCATGTTTAATTAAAAGAATATGAGACAAAACTGGCTTACATATTTAATCTTTTTGTATTTTTAAAGAATTTAAAATAACTTTAACCTGTACTTATTTTCTTTTCTCTGTCTTCCAGCTGCACATCCAGCGGAGCAATGGCTCTCAAGTTCACTTGCTCACTTCTAAGGTGCTCCCCTGAGTCTGGCCCCATCCTCTGGATCTGTACTGCCTGGACATTGCTGGTAACGTAACTCTCTGTGGCAAACATATTTCTCTTGTATCTGGATTTGCCAATGTAAGGACTCTCATCAGGGGCTTTATCAATTTCAGCATCCTAAAAGCAAAATAAAATAAGAGAGATTTAGATTTAACCCTAAACTTCCAAAAAGTCAAATGATATCACTCATTTTATTAATGGTAAAAATACCATAGAATTATCTAAATTTATATTAATCTTACATATCTAGGAGCTAAAAATTCACATTATTCTTAATATACCAAAAAGAAATTTGAAATAAAAATGGTCTCAAAAAGGATCCTATTAGCAGAGTGAAAGTATGAAGTAATTAAATAAAGACTGCACAGAGGTATGTGATTTTTTTTATACTGGGATCAAACTTGGGACCTTGTGCTTATGATGCAGCCACCAGAACCACTCAGCTAAACTCCCAGTGCTGTATGTGATTTTTAGTACACAGCTTAATTGCTCAATTAGAAATCTGGGTATTTTATTTTAGCTTCTTGATTGATACAAGTAAAATCTCAATTTAATAAATTTTAACTCTGAATCTGCAACTCTGAATCTCCAATTAAACAATATATATGGTATGATATTGTTAGAATCACCAGGGAGATGATTCTTCTATGGTACTAAAACACTTTCTCAAAAGTTTGGATTTCAGGCAGCTGATCAACCCACAGTCTCAAAAGAAGTTACTAAGGGTTAAGATGGTAGCTTTTGGTTATTGAAGGCCATCCGCAAAAAATCCTCTTGGGGCCCTTAGCTCTTTAGGAAACTGTTCTAATTCCCTGAGCCAAATAAATCATAGACTGAACCAAAGTACTGTTTATTCTGTGGATGCCCTCATAATAAGAAAGAGTTGTGAGTGATAAAATTCATTGAATATCCCCACCACCAGATCCACTCTACTCCATATCCTGTATGCTTTAATCTTGGATTACTAAACAAACAGATAGCTCACCTCTGATGGATAATAATTCAGTGGCTCAAATTTAGCATCAATTTTATAAAAGGCCAGTTCCTGTTCCAGCTCATACTGCTTCTGACATGCTCGTGTTAGTTCCATGTTCTTCCGTTTTAGCTATTGGCCCAATGTGATGAGGCAACATGCAGAATCAGTAAGTTAGTGCAAAGGTACAATGATATGGCAGGTTTTCATCACAACTAATAATTATATTTTTTTAACACAACAGCAAATGGCACAATGTTCAGAATATTTTATCTTAATTCTATACAAAAAAGAAATACAGATTATTTCAGAAGACATCACATTAAAAGACCTTTGAAGTTACAATTTCAGAATACTATAAAGATCTTAAGAGTCACTTAAATTTATTTTATCTAAACATGAAGATAGTTCTGTATCAATTATTCTTAAGTAACTTCTCTAAGAACCTGCAGCCTGATTTCCCAATAAGTAGCCCTCATTCATTTTGCTCTTTAGTTTTAGTGACAGCTTCAATTTATAGTGGGATGATATTTGATAGTAACTACAGAGAAGTGATTGCCTTCAATTGTCCTGTTGTAGTAATTTGTGATGAGTGGCATCTTAGTTTTCAGTGTTCAAACATTTTTGTACTAGAGGGTAAGGAATGTAAATAAGCTCAATCAGAGCCAAATATAAAACATTAAAACTTTAAGAAACTAATTCCACTATAAGAGTGACTAAAATTTTTGAATCCTCTAATTACTTGAATTTACAAATAAAGACATTAAATTTCAGATTGGTGAAATAACTTGTCAAAAGTTACATTTAGATTAGTGGTAGAAGCTAAATATTTTATTAACTAACTACTAGTACCTGCCCTCTTTCTCAAATAATTCTTTTGAGTTTGTTTCAAAGGTCCACTAAGTGATTTTTATCCTTTTTCTATTTTGTCAGTGTTTGACAAGAGATCAGACAAAAAAACATGCAGAAATAGTTCATTAATGTAAAAATCCCAGTTGAAGAGAACTTTAAAAAATGAACATTTTACAAGACTAGGAAACCACACTCGTGCATGATGTACCTTACAGTCACCTCCTGATGATCCATCAAAATGGAAGGACTATCACCCAAGTCCTTATCATGTGCCACACACTGGACCACGTGATTTACACATGTCATCTCACTGAATCATTATACTAAAAGATGGTAAAAGCTGTACAGAGAGATTAAATGACTCACCCAACTGTACAACTGCTATCAGAAGAAACAGTGTTCAATTTCAAGTTGCCTGACTTCTAACACTGAGCCCACTGTCCGAGCTGCATGTGCTATCCTATTGCAGGGTACTCTAACACATGGCTCGTGTTGGGATTTTCACTGAATGTTCACAAGGCCCTGAATCTCAAGGAAATAATTCACTATCAACAGCAACAACTAATCTTGGGCTACTGTCCCCAGAGTTCAATGACAATGGGACCAAATCAAAGTTAAATGAATGGGCTTCTATAGTATAAATTATATTATACTATATACACCATATAATAAACAGGAACTTTAAAGCACATTTGTGTTTTTTATAGCCCCAGGCTTAGCATATTGTAAGCATGTCTGTTGAAGAAATGCATGAATAAGGTTAAAATGAGAGTTAAAGAAACAAAAATTAGGCTAGTTGCAGTATTGGCTGTGGATAATCAAGAGATGACTGCAGTTAACATATTTACTACTAGGAAAAATAACACAATTCTTTCCCCCACATTCAAATTCATTCTCCAATGAACACAACCATTATAAAAAATAATACATACACATACAAGCACAATTCCCAATGAGGCAAGCCAGCTTTAAAACTTAAGATGTAAACAAGCATATTAAATGCAAGTTATCATGCAAACCATGAAAAAGCATAATGCAGTTCAGCCCTAAAAGAACTACCTTTAAGGAAGAATAAAATATCAGCAGAAAAGAGCCTGCAAGAAACCAAGACAAGAGCTAAAAGAAGAAGCAAACAGATGCTCTCACATGGAGAACTATAGAGAATTAAGCGATAACATTACAAGCTTCTCTCTCTCTTTTTTTTTTGCTTTTTGGAGACAGGGTCTTGCTTTGTAGTTCAGGCTGGCCCTGAGCTCACTATGGTGCCCAGGCAAGCCGCTGCGAACTCAGCAATCCTCCTGTCTCTGCCTCCCGAGTGCTGGGATGACAGGCGTAAGCCACCATGTCCGGCATTGAAGTATGCGGTGTTGATTGTTGGTGGACGTGTCTCCACGTCCAGCATTATATGTGGTTACTGGGGATTGAACTCATGTCCTTGCGCTTGCGAGGCAGGTGCCGGAACCACTGAGCTAACCCTCCGGCCCTACAAGCTTCTCTTTATTGACAACTTATCATAGGAAGATGTGGTTACTAGTACGCACATTACTTTTACATAGACACACATTTTATAATCACTCTATGAATTACATATTTACTACCTTCCATTACTTTGCTTGATTCATTTCAAATTATTTCCACACTTATAACCTTATTAAATTCTCTTAAGTCTAAGAGGCTAGCAGTACAAGTAAATCGTTCTCATTTGAAAAAGAAGGAAACTGAAATATAGACATTAAATAACTTGCAAAAGAACAAGGACTAAATTCAGTTAATACTGATTGGCAGTGGGGTAAAGGGGTCACTATGGTTTAAATGGCCACCAGAGAGCTTATTTCAAATATGCTATTTTTCTCTTATAAAGGACCTGGCTTAATGCATGAGCAATTATTTTATAAATCTGGGAATATTACACAAATGTAGATGAGATTTTTATTAGATATTCTACAAAAGAAAATGGAAAATAGTTTTTTAGTATAAACTCTTATCTAGGACTCAGAATTCTTTTTTTTTTTTTAACCATATAACAAGCCTTGGAATAACAGAATGGGCCAAAGAATACTAGCTGTCATTTTAAAAAAGAAATATAAAATATGAAGTTCTGTTACTAGACATACAATTATTCAGTATTGTTATATATCTTTGACTTTTTAATTATGAAACAAATTTTTCCAAAAAAAGAATACAAAATAACCAGTAATGCCTACATAATACTCAACTCCAAACACTATGTAAACATGAAATTAAAATAGTAACAAGATTCCATTTTTCTGTCATATTTATAAATTCAAAATAATAGTAACAGTCCAATTGGAAATTGGAATCTCCTGCTTACTCTCATGGCAGTGTAAACTATCAGCTTTCTGAAGTGGGATCTGCATTTGTTAAAATTTTTAAATTTTGACAATAATTCTCCTTGCTATGATTTATAGTAAAGAAATACCAAGAACCAGGAGTGGTAGCTACACCGGTAATCCCAGCATTTGGGAGGCTGTGATAGGAGGATGATCACAAGTTTGAGGCTAGCCTGGACTGTACAGTCAGTTCAAGGCCAACTGAACTATATATAGCAAGACCCCCATCTCCAAAAATAAAAATTTAGGATCAGGGATTTAGCTCAAGTGGTACTGTACCTACTGTGGAAGCACAAGGGCCTGAGTTCAAATCCCAGTACCACCAAAAAAGAAAAAATAATTAAAAAAAAGAAATACTAGTATAAGTACGTAAGATATACAACACGTACACACAAAAATGTTCTTTGTTAGTGCTAATCTCTAATAGCAAAAAGGTGATCTAAATATCTCTCAGTAAGAGGAATCTAAATTATGTAGGACCCACTTAATGGGATATAATATAGACTTTTGAAAAAATGAGGAAGATTTAAATACTTTATTTATTTATTTATTTATTTACTTACTTACTTACTTACTTACTTACTTTTGAGACAGGGTCTCACTTTGTAGTTCAGGCTGGCCCTGAGTTCACTATGTAGCCCAGGCAAGCCTTGAACTCAGTAATCCTCCTGCCTCTGCTACCTGAGTGCTGGGATTACAGGTGTGAGCCACCACACTCTGTTTATATACATTTTTAAATTTAGCTATCTATGTATACTGTTTTGTGAAAGATAAAATGCAAACTAATGATTCTTTTAAAATAAAAAAATATTCAAGAGAACACTGTACTTAATTACCTATATATTGTACAAACATAGAAAAAAGGATTATATATTAACTTCTACAGAAATGGGGTAGGAGAAGAATAGATCTTTGTTTCTACAGCATACATTTGTTTTCTGAATTTAAAATATACTTTATGTGTGCAAGTGTTTAAAAATCATTAATTACAACAATAATAATGACAAAGAACAGGAGTCTGACTTCTGATAAAATAGTCACAGAAAAAGAGAAAAGTTGTTCACATCTTACAAAACATTTATTCACAGCACAAACATATAAACATTAGAAATAAGCAAAAGTGAAAACTAGGCAGATATAACAAATCATAATTTGGAGATAGTGTTAAGATTTTCAATAGGTTTACTAACATGAGTTATATTTTATCTTAGTAATACAAAATGGGTTTTGTGTTCTAAAAAAGAGCTATAATTCAGGAAAATTTATTAATTGTTCACAAATGTCACATGACATCATAGTAATGTTCTAGTTTTGTATTTTAAACACAAATACTACATGATGACAAGAAGATTTCACTGGTTAAATAAAATTGATTGCCATGTAATTCTCAACTGGCTTCATTACTTATCAGCCCACTCCACTTTATTATGGACTGGAGAACTACTCAAGTACATGTAATTTAAAATAACTGACACTGATCTAAAACTATGTAGCTGAGATAATCTGAAAACTACCTTCAAATAAAAGGCAAATGAAAGAACTCATAGATGCTCTGAAATTTTGAGTAACAGAGCTGAGGAAGCTGTCCTGGCTTTCCATCATGTCCCCTTTTCTCACACACAGAGTTCAAGAAAGAGCTAGATAAGTATTCATATTTCAATTTACAACTTCCTTTCCCACACAATAAAGGGAACACTCTACCTTTTAAAAAAAAGTGATTAGGCAGAATTTTATCTTGTTAACAAATTGATTAGCCTAAAATGAGAATCTTAAAAGGGACATGGAAAAAGAATACACATATCTAGAACTTTCTTGGTGGACACCAATGGTTACTTTTCTCCTTCAGAGAAAATAGTCTAAAAGTTTACAAAATTAGATTATCTTGGTTAAAAGGGCTTTTTTAGGGTCTACTAGACTGCCTTCCTATCTAATATTCTTAATCTTTCCCCCAAATCTTGAGCCTGTGATCAGGCTCTGCCTGTTTCTGTAAAAGCAAACACATGCTACTTATTATATTTTATTTCAGTCAGCAAATTTTATTATTAAATGATTCCATTTACTAGCTCATAATTCTATCTCATGGGGCTTTGGAATATAACTTTAAAAAATTTTTCATTTATTTTTCTGGCACCAGGGATCAAACTCAGGACCTTGCACTTCTGAAGTAGGCATAACTTGGTACATAACTTTAACTTCTCTTCTATCAAAAAGTTCACTGAATATCTGAGAAGGTATCATAGCTCACTGAGTCCCTTTTTTCTACCCTGGACATCTCTGTTCCTTTAGCCATTCTTCATATAACATGGCCTCAAAACTTCTGAAGCCTCCTGGTCAGCTACATTCTCAAATTATGCTACCTAGGTTGTCCAAATCTTTCTGGGTTTTTTGTTTTTTGTTTTTTTTTGGTACCAGGGATTGAACTCAGGACCTTGAGCTTGCCAGACAGGTGCTGTGCCACTGAGCTACATCTCCAGCCCTCTTTCTCTGTATTAACACCATTTCCCCTATTTTAACAAGACCAATTACATAAAATTCAGACATTACAGATAAAGGTCAGTTTGAAAATGTTGTATAACTACTACTCAGAAATGACTACTTTCAAGAGTTTGGTACATAGTCTGTCTTTCCCCCAAGTACACTATTATATATTTTTAAGAAGAGAATCATATTTGATTTACTGATTTGCAATTTGTTTTTATTCACACAGTAAAATGTGGCAGGTATCTTTCTACATCACATATTTTGTTCAACCACATGGATGTCTATTAACAAGATATTTTAGTTATTTGCAATTTTTGTCAACATTGTAGTGAATACCCTTTTATGTACATATGGTTTATCTATGTGTATGTATATGTATACATACATACACACAGTTATATAATATATGCTTTCTTGTTGCCATTTATACAGGATGTAGTTTTGGAAATAGAATCTCTGAGACATATAGTGTATCTATTCAAAATATTGCTAATTTGACTAATGTACAGTATTATCCACAATGTTGTTATTTAAAAAAGAGACACATGTAGCACAGGATGAAGAGAGGTAGAAAGAAAAGATGGAACAGGAAGTGAAGGTGTATGGAGAGAAAAAAGAAAAATACAAGTATCTGGGGAAGTCTTACCAACATCTCACAGTGTAGCTTTGCATCACAAAGGACCCCACTCTGGACTGGACAGCATACTGCATATAATGTAACTCCAGATATCAGTCTTCCAGGTAACATAGTTCATAGTCAAATGCAATTCATAAAGCCTTTTGCACATATTCTTCTCACATAACATCTTTCCCATATGGTCAGGAAGTTATATTTTTTTACCCCCCCCGGCAAATATTTCTCTACCTTAAAAGATTATAGCCAAAACTACATGGAACACAGACTCACCAATTCATTTTTTGTCTTTAGGTCACTTTCTAGCTCCTCACAGGTCTGTTTCTGTGACATGGCCTCCTCTTTTAATGATTTGTTTAGTTTGTCTTGATTTTTAATTTCCTCAAATAATCCTTTCTGTTTGTTCTTAAGCTCTTCAGTTTCTATTATCTTCTTTTCCAGATCTCTTTCCAGTCTTTCTATCTCTTCTGTTGATAAAAATGCAACAGTCTGCTTAACACTGTATTCCCTACTTGAAGGTATTATTTGGATGACACTTTTAAAAGATAATGCTTAAGTTCTTTGTAGTTAGTGTATTGATTTTTTTCAGTTTCCTATAAAAGTGTAACATTTTATTTGACTTCATTAATTACACATCGAATGACTTATACAAAGAACTAACAGAACTCTTTATGGTTTGGTTGCAACTTCCTCTTTAGCCTCTTCAAACAGACATATTGTTATGCCCAAGTCCCTCCGAGACAATCTCTCAGGACACGACATGATCTTGAAGTGCAACCAAGAGCTTTATTACTCAGCTGGGGGCCATCCTTCCATCTGGAAGAAGGCGCCCACTTAGACTTACAGTGTTGAAAGGCAAAATCTACTATCCCCCACCTGTTACCAAGAGGTTTCTATGCAGAAGTGATTAGATCGTTCTGTTGTTAAAGTGAAGAAGCAAGTCGTTACAGAAGCCAATAGCAACGATTAGATAGATCACTGGTTACTATAAAATAGTACATTTTAAAAACATACTATCTGCAGCTGCATGCATTGGTTGGGTGGACAGTTCCCAAAGAGAATTGTTCCCAAAGTTCTGGGTTCACAGGGAGGTTACAGGACACAAGTGGAGGTTTTTAACGGCTGTTTTTAATGTTAAATTGGGTCTTACAATATCTCTATATAACTTTCTTGAAATGATCCAGGCTCTTTAGATTTGTGATGCCTCTTCTCACTTGCAGAGTTTTATTCATACTCCTTGCTTGGAACTGCTGTCATTTATCTCCTATGGACCTATCTTGTATCCTTTAAGTCTAAGCTTTAAATGTTTGTTTTGTTTTGTTTTGGAAACAGGGTTTTGCAAAGTAGCTTAGACTGGTCTTGAACTCACTACCTAGTGAGGGCTGGCCGTCAATTCTCCTGATTTAGCTTCCCAAGTGCTGAGATTACAGGCATGTAATCCCACAGCTGGCTTAGATTTTAAACTTTTAAAAAAGCGTTTTGAGAAGCCCTCCTCAACCTAGTCTCCACAGGTTAGACACTTCATAGGGATCTCCCTTGTCCCTGTGAACTTTTTGCTCTGGCCCTTGTCACAAAGGAAGTTTTAAAATGTGATCAAATGGCCTGGCTGTCTGCCTTCCTCAAGAAAGCTTATGAAAGCAGAAACTGCATCAATTTGGCTCACCACTGGATCCTATGAGGCCAGCATCTTAAAGGCTCCTAATTAATATTTCAATGCATGAGTAAGTAGTTCTCACATTTCCCATAATAGTGTATTCATATAATGACTTTCTTATGCCTTATTTATATTTTTAATGACTCTAAGACATAAACTTCCCAACAAAAAATGCAGAGTTTAGTGGATTCCAAATTAGTAAAAATTTGCCAAGTTTCCTAAGTGTATTTTCAGGAAAGAAGAGCACTAAGGCCCAGCTGTCCTCCCACTCCCGCTGCTCCTGGATACACTGTTTATTCATTTGATCTTAGCCAAAAGGCCCAGAAGCGATACACACTGTTTATTCTTTCAATATTGGCTTTGAGGTTAACTGCATTGTTTCTGCCCACTTCCTGTTCTGGGAACTACTGGTGAATTTGTTAACTTTTAATTTTTTTTTTTTTGAGACAGGGTCTCACTTGTAGTTCAGGCTGGTCCTGAGCTCACTTGTAGCCCAGACAAGCCTCGAATTCAGCAGTCCTCCTGCTTCTGCCTCCCAAGTGCTGAGATGACAGGCATGAGCCACCATGCCCGGCATTGTGGTATGTGGTTCTGATTGCTGGTCAGCATGAGTCACCATGCCCGGTATTGTTGTATGTGGTTACTGGGGATCAAACCCAGGACCTTGCGCTTGCTAGGCAGGTGCTAGAACCACTGAGTTAAATCTCTGGCCCCAAACTTTTTTATTATTATTATTTATTAATTAAAAAAATAAATTGTAGGAGGAAATTTCAAATCTTCAGCCAAATGTCTTTGCCATTCTCTAATCCATTATGATCTCCAGCCTCTTTAAGTGCTCCTGTCAGGTCAGCACAAGGTGCTGATCTTAAACACTTTTCAGGACTCACCCTCCTACTCATCTCAGCAACACTGAGTATAACAGGCCACTTCCTCTCTTGACACTTTCTCTCTGCACTTTTGCAACTCATTATTTTGGGTTTTTTCCTACCTTGCTGGCTTCTCTAATTCAGTTTCCTTTGTTAGCTGCCCTTCTTCCTCTTTCCACTCCCTGCCTAAATGTGCAAACCAACTCCCGAGGAATTACATATTACTTTTATGCTGATAACTCCCATATTTATGCAGGTTGAGTATTACACATTCAAAATGTCTGGGACCAAAAGTTTTTCAGATTTCAGGCTTTTTGTTTTTTTCGGATTTCAGAGTATCTGTATTTACATAATGAGATCTCAGGCACTGGACTAACATCTAAATACAAAATTAATTTGTGTTTCATCATAACTTATATACTCACATACCCTGAAAGTAATTTTAGTCAATGTTTTAGTGTCTGTTTGTTTCCTATTATATGTCTTTGTGACCTATTATATAAGGTCAGATCTGGAATTTTCCACTTGTCTGCATTCAAAATTTCCACTTGAAGCATTTCAGAATTTTAGATTTTCAGACTAGGGATGCTAAACCTATATCTCTAGTCAAGATTTCACTTTCATATGGTTGCTTCACATGCTCAAACTCAGTAGTTCCCTCTCTTAAAAAAAAACTCTCTGAATTCATGGGCATGGTGATGCACACCTGTTATCCCAACACACGGGAAACTTGGGTAGGAGGAGCACTGTAAGTTCAAGGCCAGTGTGGGCTGCATAATGAGATCAAGGCCAGCCTGAATTGCACAGCAAGATCCTGTCTGGAAACCCAAACAACTCTGAATTCTTCCATTTTTACAAATGATATCATCCTCCAGCCAGTTATGCCTAAAACTTTTATCCATTTCTTTAGAAAGTGCTGCTGATTGTTTCTTCAAATTTTATCCACCCAGTTTGCATTTCCACATCTAAAATTTAAGTATAGGTTACTTCTAGCCTGGAATACTGATATGGCCTCCAAAAGGTAACTAAATCACCACTCTGCCCTGGTCCCTGCATCAAAAATGGTGTCCTTCATTTATAAATTATATCATGTCAATGATTTTACATAGCACCTGGAACAAAAAATCCAAACCCAAAAGCCCTGTGCCATCTCAAAACTTCCTATCTCTCCAAAATTTTTCTTGAGCTTCCCTCTGGTCATACTGATCTTTCAGTTCCTTAAACTCAATAGGGTCCTTCTTTTTGTTTTGCTTTTTGCAGTACTGGGGATCAAACTCAGGCCCTTATGCTTCCAAGGTAGGCGTGGTACCACTTGAGCTAAAAGCCTGGCCTTGAGAGTCTTTATAGTCTTAAAAAGCTGCTCCCTCTTCCTCAGTGCCATTCTTTTTTTTTTTTTTTTTTGAGACAGGGTTTCACTTTGTAGTTCGGGCTGGCTCTGAGCTCACTATGTAGCCTAGGCAAACCACGAACTCAGCAATCCTCCTGCCTCTGCTTCCTGAGTGCTGGGATTACAGGCGTGGCCACCACACCCGGCACTGTGGTATGTGGTATTGATGGCTGGTGGGCCTGAGTCTCCACGCCCAGCATTGTATGTGGTTTCTGGGGATTGAACTCAGGACCTTGCGCTTGTGAGGCAGGCGCCGAACCACTAAGCTAATCCTCTGGCTCCCTCAGTGCCATTCTTCATGTGGCTCATCCTTTCACCTCTTTGCCTTCATCTTAAATGACACTTCCTCAAGAAGCCATTTCTCTACACTAACCACAAAGAGGGCTTGGCTCCCCTCTGTTGCTTTACCTTGGTTTACTTGCATTTTGTCTGCTGTCTCCACAAAAACATAAATTGCATGAAGATAAGCACCATGTATTTTGCTTACTACCTATTTCTTTAGTGCTATGTACAGCATTTGGTACACAGTATATTCAATAAATATTGAACTTATCAACTGACTTATAGCACTATTTTCCTTGAAAATTTTTACAGCATTATCAAGTTTATATACAATTTATTTTTTTAGATAACTTCTGAAAATAAATTCCTTCCACACTCAAATTTAATTCTTTTAAAGTATCATCTTACCTAAACTGAATCTCTCAAAAGCTTCCTGTCGATCTTGAGTAGTTACTGGTTGACCTTCCAAACTTTCCAGTGAACGAAGGTGGAAAATGATAAACTGGAGGTAATGAGGAAGGGTGACAACTGGATTTTCAACCAGGATCAGCGAAGTCAAATCTTGAAGTGGTTTCAACTTGCTTACATCCTGAAGCTGAAATGGAATGACAGTAATACTGATATTTACTTTAAATATCATAAAGTACCAAAAGGAAGTAACAAATCAAGAACAATGCTCTAAACATGCCAAGAAACCATTCATGAAATTCATTACCCAAAAGTAGTGGTATGAGGGGGAGCAGAAGGAGCAAATGAGTACGTAGTGGACCAAGATAGTATTAAGCATTTTCCACATAGCATTTCATTTGTCACTCCTCATAACCACCTGTAATAAAAGTATCATCTTAATTTTATAGTTAAAAACTGAGATTTTAAAAAAGGTAGGTGACATATCTAAGGCTCAGACCTTTTAAGTAAAATGAAGTGGGATTTGAATTCAGGCCTTTGTGACTCAAAATCTGTTATCTACTCATACTGATTGTACAAGTTGAGAACTGTAAGATCATGAAAAATTTAGTAAATTTTCACATAAATGAGTTATGAATGATGGTCAACAGACACAAGGATATGTAGATACCCACATTTTAAAATTAAGAATCTTAGACCAAGGATTTAGCTCAGTGGTTCTAGCATCTGCCTGGCAAGTGCAAGGTCTCAAGTTCAAACCCCTCCAACATATCATAATGCTGGGTGTGGTGGTTCATGCGTGTAATCCCTGCACTCAGGAGGGAGAGGTAGGAGGATTGCTGTTTGAGGCTTGCCTAGGCTACGTAGTGAGTTCAGGGCCAGCCTGAACTACCAAGCCAGACTGTATTTCAAATAAATGAATAAATGAATGAAAGGATAAATGTATGTCTTATATTAATTCAAAGAAGGATTTTAATGGCTGAAAAACACTACTTCAAATAGTTAATGCAAATAATCCCTTCCCAAGTGAATGTGCATTCGTCTTAATGATGCCAATGTCAAATACAACCTGGGATAAAAACATCACATGAATTAGGAATAACAAGTATTTCCTGAATGATTTTTTGTTACTCAACTGACACTGAATACCATGGATCAGCCATTACTTAGGAATATTTGTGGCAAGTTTAAAACTCAAAACTGCCTCTTTGCACCCGACCCATAAGCTCCAGAAGCTCCAAGGTGATTCTTTACAACATGACAAGGGGCTTGGGTTCTAAGGCTCTGGGCTGTCATAGTGAAAGAACAGGGTTATCTTTTAAAAACTTTCTGAATATGAAACAAAAATACAGATACTGTTTATAACACAGCACTAAATAAGGATTGCTTCTTATTATCAGGCCATGAATAGAAGTTTAAAAACATATAGCCTTATGCTTATATAGTGTTTTATTTTTATATTTTATTTTATTATTTTAAGTTAACTAATTAATTTTTATTTATTTATTTTTTGAGACAGGGTTTCGCTTTGTAGTTCAGACTTGCCCTGAGCTCACTATGTAGCCCAGGCAAGCCTTGAACTCAGCAATTCTGCCTCTGCCTCCTGAGTGCTGGGATGACAGGCATGAGCCACCACGCCTGGCTCTAATTAATTTATTTTTTTGAGACAGAGTCTTGCTTTGTAGTTCAGGCTGGCCCTGCACTCACTATGTAGTCCAGGCCAGCTTTGAACTAACTCACAGCAATCCCCCGTCTCTGCCTCCCAAATGCAGAGTTTACAGGCATGAGCCACCACACCTGGCAATGTGGTGTGTGGTTATTGGAAATTGAACTCGGGACCTTGCACTTGCCAGGCAGAACCACTGAGCTAAAACTCCAGTCTCGATTTTTTTTTTCTTTTGTTTTTGACAGAGGGTTTCACTTTGTAGTCTATGCCTGAACTCACTATGTAGCCCAGACTAGCCTCGAACTCATAGCAATCCTTCTGCTTCTACCTCCCAAGTCCTGGGATTATAAGCATGAGCCACCACACCCAGCCTCTTAAGTATTTTAAAGTTTTAAAAGCATTTTCATATATATTATTTAGTCTGAGCCTTATAATGCTCTTAGCAAAGGAAAAAGAGATAAGTTATTTACTGTACTTCAATTTAAACAGTGAGTTTTATAGGGATTAAAGTCAAAGAAGGCAAGTCTAGGCCTATATTTGAAGTAATATCTTTTATTTTCTATTCCATGACAGATGTTTATTAATTATAGCATCATTTTCCCAATTTTAATAGATATTTAAATAATCAATGTCTTTACCTAGAAAATGCTTGCTGAAAAGCTAACTATAAACATCAGGAAAAATAATTATACTCCAGAGAAAAATATATATCATTAGCCAATTACACGATAATATAAAAGGTAGTGATCAACTTCCTCTAACACTCCATTCTATACTCAAGATTAATTCACAAGTCTGATAACTTTATTGTACAGTAATTCTGTAAGAAAAAGGGACTCTAGTATATATTCAATAATCTAGATTCTGGCACATGCTGTGGCTTTGGACAAGAGACTTCACTTCTCTGAGGCTTTATTTCTAAAATGAGAATAAAGTATCTAAAATGATAAATGTGAAAATGCTAGGAAAGCAACTCTTAGTTATTATGAAATCCATGAAATATAAGAATATGTATATTTAGTTACTAAAGAGAATTCTGAGCTTTAGCATAATTTGGTCTTTGATCAATAGACTAAGAAGAAATTCCATTAAAAATATTTAGGTTTTTTAATCAACAAACCTAAAATTTGAAACACAAATTATTGCTATTTTGAATAACTTACCGATGATATTTGGTTGCCTTTCAGATTGAGGACTTGCAAAGATTTCAATTTCTTCCCTAGCCATATGGGAATATGCTCAATTTCATTTCCTGCAAGGTTCAGCTTTTGTAGATTACACAGATTTTCTATGCCTTCAATTTTGCTAGAAAAAAAAGGACAAAAGTCAGATTTAGCCGGGTATGGTGGCTCAGGCCTGTAATCCCAGCACTCAGGAAGCAGAGGCAGGAGGATTGCTAAGGTTGAGGCTTGCCTAGGCTACATAATGAGCTCAGGACCAGTTTAGGCTACAAAGCGAGACCTTGTCTCAAAAAAAAAAATCAAACATAGCAAAAAGCAATGAAGAAATCTTTTGTTCTCATTTTAATAGCCAGGATTTTACATAAGGTTAGTTTTCATAATTTTCCTTTATCAGTCTTTCTCAGAAATGAGTGTCATCCTTGCGCAGGGGCCATGCTAATCTTCTCTGTATCGTTCCAATTTTAGTATATGTGCTGCCAAAGCGAGCACTCATAAATGAGAATAAAGTAGCTAAAACAAATTTACTAGCACAGGTAAACTGCCAACCCTTTAGCACTAAGCACAGTAATCCCAACAATCTTATTATCAGAGTTCAGGACCTCATAAGATGAGTAGCAAACTTACTGCTACTGTGCATAGAATCAGCAGATAGTCAAAGGAAACTAGAGAACTCAACAGCATATATGTGCTATTTTTTATAGTCTTGCCCAAGATTATCCCAGAAAGATTAATTGCCTGGCAGGACATAGGAGGGCTTAAATTGATACTGTACTTATTAATACAACTAATTTAATCAGAATATTTCAATTAATAAAACATCACCCATATGGATAAATTCATAGTGATAAAATTTTTCTGAAGTTACTAGTAATTTAATTGTTAACTTAATTTCTTGGTCAATTTTCTATGAAGGGAAAAATTTCTAAGCTTCATTATTTTCAATTTCATATTACTGTTTTTTTATCAGCATCAATCCTTTTTTATACAAATTTTATTTGTGACTGATAAATTGCATTTATTTCATTTTTATCTTATCGTAATTTCTGTAACTGCCAGTTGTTTGGTTTTGATTTGTTGGCCTTCATATTTATTAAGTGACTTTGAGGGAAGCATTTACATATGTAATATTTTCAAGATCTGCCACAGCAGATGTAGCT
>PVIC010024446.1:0-25895 GCA_004025085.1 Thryonomys swinderianus | reverse complement strand
TGCACCTTGGGTGCAAGACTTCTTCTCCCATGGAGAAGTGTGCGCATGCCCCGCCCTCTGTACCACACCTTTCCTCCTCGCTTGAGTATCTGCCAACCGTGGGTTTTCATGAAGCCCAGTCTGTTAATTTAACCTCTGAGCTCTGCTTCTGAGTCATAGTGGAGAAATCTCAGCCTAACGCACCATTCCAAAGGTTTTCCCTAAATGTGTATGTGGTGCTCTTGATCCATCGGTCCATTTTACACCAGTAGCACGATTTTGATGATTGTGGCTTTTCACAAGTCTTGGAACAAGTTAGTGTTCTTGCTTCAACTTCGTTCTTTTTTTAAAAGAAAAAACATTTAAACTCCTAGATCTTCTGAAGTTTCACATAAAACTCAATCAACTTGTCAGTTTTCATAAACTGAAAGGATCTTCAGGCTTTTATTGGAATGAAGTAGAATCTAGGAAGCAATGTGAGTAGGACTGCCTTACCAATTTTTGACCTAAAAATACACTCTAGATGTCTATCATTTATTTAGATCCTTTAAATGTTACCAGCACTGTTATAAAGTTTTCATTTTATAGGCATTTCAAACTCCTTAAGAGTTAATTCTCTTTTCTACATTTTTGAAATTACTATAAATGGTAGGCTCAAAAAAATTTAAAAATGCGCCTGATCATGATTAGTGCATGTAAATTATGTAAGAATACAGTGGATTTTTGTGTTCTGGTTTTCTATGCTTAAGTCTTCTAAACTCATTTGTTCTAAAAGTTTCCTGGCACCTTGCATGAGATTTTCTGTGTAGACAAGAGATCATGTATAAAGATAGTTTTCCAACCAAAATGCATTTGATTTCCTATTTCCTTTTCCTGCCTTTTGGCTCTGTGTAAAACCTGCAGCCCAGTGTTGGGTGGAAGAGACAAAAGAACTCGTGTCAGTGCCGTTCCTCGGCCGAGAGGGAGACCAGTCTCGCCCTGCCGGCTCCGAGGTCCTGGGCGTCTCGCCGAGGGACAGTGTCCAGGCGAGGAGGCTCCTGCATCCCCAATGTGCTCGGAGGTTTTGTGAGGAATGAAGGTTGGATTTGCCCGATGATTTTTCCCCGTCTGATAGGAAAATCGCATCATCTTTCTTCCTCAGTTACTTACCAAGGTCGATCGTAAGCCTTGCATTTCTGGAGCGCACTGTTCTTGTTCTCAGTGTGTTCCTTTTTCATCACTGAATGATGTTTGCAGAAATGTGCAGAATGTGCTCGTGAGGGCCATTTTTCCATGGTTTTCTCTTGTAGCTTCTCTGTTTTGTTTTGGTGTCAGAGTCATTCTGGTCTCACAGAATAAATCAAGAAATATCCCTTCCTGAGATATTTAACAGAAACTGCCCCCAAAATACATAGAAGTGAACGGAATTAAGTTGTACTCGGGCCAACTCCCTACAGTGAACACCGTCCTCGTACGCTGTAAACATGTGCTGATGAAATGTAAAAGGGCCAGATTCAGCGGGACACGGTGAGGCCGGGGCTGGCCATGAGTTCAAGGTCAGCCTGAACAAATAGAACTTATCTCAAAAAACAGAACAAAAGTAAACTAATAACTAAAATTAAAAATGATAGCAAATGTTCAGTATCACTTCATTATTAGCAAAATGCAAAGTGAAGCCATGAGCCATCATTCTAATAGAAATTGTATTTAAAAGACTGAACATTTCGAGGCCAGGATGCAGCTCACTGGCACAGCACCTGCCTGGCAAGCACGAGGCCCTGCGTTCCATTCCCAGTACCAAAAAGAAAAGAAAAGATGAACATTTCAAATGCAGGAGAGGATGAGCCAGTGGGAGCTCTTCCTACTGCTGCTGGGAGGAAACCGTCATGAGCTCTTGGACGCAGGTCTGCCTCCAGGACCAGACGAGACCTCCGTACAGGACGGCACAGCTGTAGACCTGGACACAAATTCGGAAGTGTCTTACAAGGTGGTGCAACTGCCATAGGACCCAGGCACTTCCCGAGAGCTAGTCACCCACGAGAGCCAACAGCTGGCAGAGGTCCCGCTGCTACCGCTGCTCTTACTTGCAGTGAACAGAGCTGGAAACAGCTCCATACCTGCCGGAGCCAGCCGGACAAAACAGCGGGGTCGTAAAGTCGAGGGGCGCGGATTAAGAAAAGAGAAGAAGACAGGAAAATGGGCTCGGGAGGACCTCTCAGTCAATACTGAGCAGGCACCCGTTTATTGAGCAGGTTGTATTTATACTTTTTCAGAGGGCCAACATGGCCTCAAAAATGGTCACATTTTATCTTATAGGAGAAGAAAAACAGGAACAAAGCATTTGGGAAAGCAGTACACAAACAGGAGAAGGATGTCAACTAGCACACACTTAATTAACTCTATTCAAATTTAGTCCGAACCTGCACAGGAACAGGAAGGAAAACAACATGTTGCCAGCCTGAGGAACAGAGGTCAGGGGTCCAAGTCAGAGGTCCTTTACCTTCTCAGTCAGGCACCCAGTGCAGCGATCCAGAGGTCGCAGAGCATCTTGGGAGCTGGGCAGCACTGTTTGGTATAGTGCAGATCTCGCAACTGCTAGTTGGTGCAGCACCCAGTGCAGATCTCCAGGCCTGAAAAGTCTCCTCCAGCAGGGTCTGCTCCCCACACATACCCACCCGCCAACAGGAGGGCGAAGGAACAGGCGGCTGTCCGCGCAGGGAGGGTGTACAGACCACGGCCGCAGGTTGGGCGGGACGTGCAGGGGTCTCAGAGCCACGATGAAACACCCCACAAAGCAGACAACGGGATGCGCATCTGAGTGACCCCTGTGCGCAAATGCCAGGAAGTGAAATATGGAGCCGACGTGACAGAGGCAAAGCAGCTCGGCCCAGAGAGGATGATCTGGCAGAGGCGAGCAGGGGGCGGGGGGCACTTCGGGCAGGGCCAGGCCTGCTTGTTACCTCGACCGTGGCCACGTCTTATGGGTGTATTTGCACATTGGGAACAGCAGGACTGAACTTTCACCTACACTCAGTGCAGTCAGTACCAACTGGAGACATCCTGCGAGGCCATGCTGTTAAACAGCAGGAAGCACTATCCAGGAAGAAGTTAACTGTTTTGCAAAATATCATTCTGTGCTGAAACAAATTTCATGCCTGCATATCACCTGAAGAGAAGTAAGAAAATGCAAGAAACAAAAATGAAAGCAATCATTGCATCACCTGAAAATAAATCGCTTTATGTGTTGCTGAGAATCTTAAGCACTTTCTTTAAAAAGTTCTGTGTACAACGTTCTTTGTCCTTTAGCTGTATGTACCTCTTTCCCGCAGGTTTCAGAGTGCCGGGTTCGTGGAAATAGAGAGCATCGCCCTGAGCGGCCGTCCTGCCCGGGACGGTCCCTGACGCCCGCAGTGTGAAGAGGGAGAGCTTTATGAGGTTCACAGCATCAGAGGGTCCATAGTGGTCCGCTGGCTCCAGCACAAGAGCGGGGAAGGGCAGAGCCTGGTGGAGGGAGGTGCCCCTTTGGCCACGCACTCAGGACCGCTCCCCTAGGCCACGTCCTAATGGATGGTTAGTCCGATGAGCTCAGCACCCACAGCCCAGTCGCCTCTCCCGAGCACAGGAGATGGAGAGGCCTCAGCTCCGACCACAGCAAACACCCCGTTCTAACTCGGCAGACAGCGCTAAGCGCTCAGCTGTGTCACTGTCTCTTGCGGCAACGGGGCTGGCTGTGCTTCGGTTGGTTAAACTCGGCAAGCGCTCATCACCGCAAGACCCCCGGCCTTCCTGTTTATTTTTATTTCACGGCCTCGCACCAAGCTGCTCAGGCTGAGGAGGAACCTGGGCTCTTGCTGCTTTGCTTCCACATGGCTGATCGAGCCACCTCACCTGCCTGAAAGGAGGTTTGCGATGTGCTTGCGTAATAGCTGTCTACTTTAACCAACCTCTTTCTGGTCTGTGCCTTATTTCTAATTTCTCTTTTCAAAAAGTGTTATAAAAAATATTTTGTGCAGCCAGAGATTTATTTAGCTCAGTGGTTCCAGCACCTGCAGAGCAAGTGCAAGGTCCCTGGTTCAGTCCTGGTAACCACATACAACAATATCGGGTGTGGTGACTCACACCCACCAGCAATCAGTACCACACACCACTGTGCCGGCGTGGTGGCTCACTCCTGTCATCCCAGCACTCAGGAGGCAGAGGCAGAAGGATTGCTGAGTTCAAGACTTGCCTGGGCTACATAGTGAGCTCAGGGCCTGAACTACAAAGCAAGTTCTTGTCTCAAAAAAAAAAAATGTGTATATACATGTATATATACACATGTAGGTATATGTATGTATATATGTATATATACATGCATGTGTGTATACATATATGTATGTAAGCATGTGTATATGTGTATATATATACATGTATGTATACATATATTGAGGATACAGCCTAGAACACATTACTATCTAGAATGAATTCTTAAGCATGTATTTGATATTTAAAGAGAGAATAATTGATCAAATATGAAGTTTTAAAGTCTTTTTTCATGTTATCAAATTTCAGGTGTAATTTTAACAAAATTATATTTTGCAATTAATCACCAATGCATGCCCACCATTTGCACATTCAGACCACACACACAAATATCCAGGGAAAACACAAAAATTATTTTTTTAAAGTAAACGAGGTGATTTAAGCTCAGCTGGAATCATTTTTGTAATGAAAACTGAGTACATTAGAATAATCAAATATTTATAAGAGCTGCTTACCATTGCACGGAAGCAAAGAAGAAAAGAAAAAGAGAAGGAAAAACAAAAGAAAAATGAAGAACGCGAGCTGGTACACCGGGCTCTGGCTGCCCTCTCCAAGGCTGCGCGGCACCGCGAAGGCCCCGGCTCTGCTGCAGGCGCCCAGCCAGGGCTCAGGGTGGCGGCGGAAGGTGCGAAGCGCTTTGCCCAGGAGCTCGGAGGAGCTGCAGGGAGCGAACCCGAGAGCCAGTCGACCCGGGCCCCTCAGGACACAGAACCGCCCTGCCGCGCGTTAGTGACCGACCCCAGGCCTGCTGCTCCGGGACGCCGGGGTCGCGGTGGGGCCCCGCGCACAGCTCCTCGGCCGACGGCCTGGTGGCTGCGGACCCTGCGGCCGTCGAGTAGATGTCCCAGCAGCTCGTCACGGCCGGCTGAGGCTCGGTCCCAGGAAGCACGCCGGGGAGGACGCCTTTCGGGCCACTCCCTGTCTGGGACCACGACAGCCGCGTGGCAGTTCCTGCGCCCGGCTGGTGTCCAGCAGGCTCTGCACCCCACGGTCCTCCGTCCCCTTCGGTTCTGCGGGACTCTGGACACGAGCCGTGCGGCCCGGGGTCCCGCTCTGAAGGCTTTGCGTGTCTGCAGGGAAGGCAGATGAACAGGAGGCTCCAAGCGCTTTGTCTTTCCGGGGGGGCTCCTCCCACCCCCCTCGGCTTCCACGGGGACCCCAAGCCCGCTCCCCTCCTGGCTCCTCCTTGCGGCCGCAGCAGTGACAGGCGGGGCGTGCGGGACACTGTCCGCGGCCCCTCCATCTTCGCTTGGAGCAAGAATGTGCGCAGTAAGTCAACGTGCTGTTTCCTTCCCAGCCTACTTTAGCGGGGTGCGGGGTCCCCGGAGGAGCGGGCCCACCCCGCCACAGGGCCCACTCGGGAGACCCCGCCGCTGTCCCCAGCTCTGAGCCGCGGCGAGAAGCGAGCGACTCCACGTCCCTGGGCAGCCTCGCCGGGGAATTTCCCCAGAGCCGCCGGTCGGTCCGGAGCGAAGCACGGAGCCGCCTTACACCCACGCAGCCTGGCCTGCGCCTCCGCCGCTCCCCACCCCGGGCGCGCCCCGCCGGCCCCGGCAGCCGGGACCCTCCGATGGGCTGTCCGCACGTCTGTCCTGTCACAGGCAGGGGTCGCCGCGGCCCACACGGCCCTGCCCGAAGCGCCTGACCCAGTCGCAGCTCAGCGCGGGTCCCCAGCCCCGTCTCTGAACAACCATCCTGAAGAAAGACGTGAGTTATCTTTGCCTGTTTATGTTGGTTGCATTTTCTTGTATGTATTTTCTTCTATTTTACACATTTTCTCCAAAGACTTTTCCTAAGGTAAAGAAAAATTTTTTAGAAAACTCAAATGACCCATTTTAAAGGAATGTGAACTTTATTACATTTTAATGGCAACAGCACGCACATATTGCGATAGACGCGGGCTGTGCGTCCCGCTGCAGGTTTTATTCCTCCTCACGTTTCCGCCCCTCTCGGAACAGCCTCAGGGCCGCCCGCCCTCGCCCGGGGTACCCCTCAATCTCATTCGCGTGGCAAGCTCAGCCCACACTGCAGCTCCGCCTGCTGCTCCAGGAGCGCCCTGTGTCCCTGGCACCGACGCCCCTGGCTTGCATGAACTCCGCCAGGCCGCCCCTGGCACTGGCCAGCGCAGAAGGCAGGCGGGAGCGGAGAGACAGCCACTCGTGCCCAGGCTCGGCCCGCATCCTTCGGGGACCGGAAGGGCGGGGACGGCTGGCAGCAGCGGTGGCGCGCGAGAGGCCGGGAAGACCGGCAGCTGCGCGGATTCCGGGTCTGTCTGAAGTCGGTTCCGACGCCCGCTGCTGACCGCAGCTCTGCCTGGCGCGTCGCCCCATCGCGGCAGCCCTGGCCGTGTCAGATCCACGGAGCCGTCGGCTGCCCGGTCCTCCCGCCCCTTAGAGGAGATGAAGGGAAGCGGGGGTTCGTTCTGCGCTGCTTCTGCACGAGCAAGTAAGGCCCTGGGGGCGGGGAGCGGCTGCGGGCCGACCAAGTCCGCGCAGCCCAGGGACTGCGGGGCAGGGGCCCTGGAAGGCCGGGCAGGTCCCTGTTTCTCAAGAGCGACACGGCGCGAGGCACAAGACCCGGCGCGATCTCCAGAAGCGCTCCGTCCCTCCGGCCCCCGCTGGAGCAGCGCCGCAGTCCTCTCCCGGGAGGCCCCGGGCGCTCTGCCGTCGCCCTCTTCCTGCCCCGAGCCCGTCTAAACGTTTCCCTTTCGCGGTCATCGTGACTTCGGGAAGGGCCCGAAGTCCCAGCGCCAGATCGGACGAGCGAGCGGCGAGGGCCCAGCGCCCCGTCTGAGGAGCCGCCATCCCGCTGGGGGGCCCTGGCGGCCTCCACCGCACGCTGGCCGCTCCGTCCGCAGACACCCCGAGGAGGACCCGGAGCTGCGGCAGAGCGTGGCGGGAGCGTGGGCGCCAGGGCGCGGGAGGAGGCCTTCCGAGGGCGATTCACGGCGAGGCGTGTCACTCTCCTCTAATAATTTAAGCATTCGCCGTAACCCCGCCCTTCATTTGTAGGTCTCTGGCGGTTTAGGGTCGGAGCCCCCTGTGCTCGGAGGCTGAATCCTGGGCGGCCTCACCCTCCTGGAGGCGTGGCGAGGGCGCGGCCTCGTGTGCGGCCCTCCTGGGCTCCTGGCTCGGGCTGCGCGTCCACCGCAGTCCTCTCTCGCGTCGGGGTCCCGTGGCCCCGCTCCGGCCCAGCCAGGCCCGCCCGCCGGCAGGCTGGGCTCTGTCCTTCCCCAGAGGAAGCTGCACCAGGCGCGGGCACAGGCGGCAGGTGCGACCCCGGGGAGGGACACTCGCGTCCCCCCGGCCGGGCTGCGCCCCTGCCCCTCACGCGGGCACACACAGCTCTCCCCGCTCCTGCAGCTTCCTGCTGACGCCTCCTCGAGGCCAAGGTGGGTAAAGCGGTGAAGACAGCCCAGGGAAGCCGTGCCCACCTGCCGTGTGCCCAGGCCGAGCCTGTCCCTGGCGCCTGCTAGGTCCAGGTGCCTGGAGCCGGCTGTGGGGCACCACGGTGCCCACAGAAGCCCGTGGGTTTCTGCCTCCCAGCGAGGCTGTGCCGCAGTGTGGCCCACGTGGGGAGAACGTGGACCTGTCCACACAGCCTGTCACACAGAGCGTCCTTGGGAATGGCGGGGTGGTGGGCTGACCCGGCCCGAGGCGCAGCCGGGGAGGCTGGGGCAGAGGGAAGAGGCAGAGGCTTTGAGACCGTTTTAAATCAGCCTCATCAGCTACAGGTGCTTCTTGCTGGCAACAAGCCTCTCAGGAGACGCCGCCCTAGAAGCGAGGCGGCAGGAATGCGTGTGCTGTGTGTGTCCGAGAGGATTCTTCTCTGCGGCCTCCTGGCTCCACTCTGAGTTTGACAGAAGTGGCGCCATCTTGGTCCTGACAACTTCCATGAGCTCACGCTGGGTCCCCAGGGCACTGCCTGCTGTGCAGGGAAAAACAGGAACGGAAATGACTATGATTGAGGCCCGTGCTAAGGACAACACAGGTGTGTCTCGGCCCCAGCTCGCAGGTATTCAGGAGGGGACACCCGGGCTGGGGCGGCATCTCCGCCCTGCCCAGTGGCACCCCTTGCAGACTGTTCCTGGCCCTGCTGCTGCTGGGAGCCCAGCCAGGCTCTGCTCAAAGTTCACAGGACCTTGCTGGGCTCCAGGCCCTCAGGCAGCACCGTGGTGCCCGCTCCTGTGCCCTTCCTTGTAGAACTCCAACGCTGTGCCAGGGCCTCGGATGCTTCAACCTCCGCCCCAGCAAAACAGCAGGGTCCTCACGGGAGGGGTGGTGGGAAACTGCATTCATTTGTTCAAATAAAATAGCAAATATTTTTTTAAGTGTGTCCTGTCTGCATGTCTGAGCCTTCTCCCCTGCTTTTGACGTTGCCTCCTCGCCTGGCCCTCTCCCTGCCCGTGACTGTGCTGGCCCTGGAGAGAGGTCTGCGTCAACGCCGGCCCCTGGCCAGCCCGCTCCTGCTGGGTGCACAGGCCCTCCCCGCGGTCTCCATTTTCTGTCCCTGGCTGACTGTTCCACGAAACTGAAGCTCAAATTTTCATTTTCCACTGCTCACTACTGAGAAGAATTTTATTTCCATCATTCTTAATTAAACAAATATTTGTACTTCTGTGATTCTAGTCCTGAGGGAACATGTCTGGAATAATGACATGAAGTCATTCAACTTCTGTTCAGCCTCCGAGTGATACTCTTGCTGCTTCTAATGCGGCTCAGTGGCCTTAGATTTTAACAAAATGGAATTAAAGACAGAATGAAAAACAAAGCTGTATTAGAAGCTACAAAAAGAAAAGAACCTGGCTTCTGATATTTTTCGTGTTAATTAACTAGGCTGCTTTTATATTTTAAAAGTAACATTGCATTTTAAAATGTCCCCAATCTGTGTTTAAAGCTCAAAGCGTTTTTCCGGACAAAACTGTTGCTCCCTTCAGCCAGTATGAGAATACACCTGGACTCAGCTGCGAGGCCGAGTGTCCGAGGCCTGGACAGCCATTCGAAGGGTTTGAAGCAGGCCAATGAGACAAAGGGAGGAAAAACAACCCCCTCCAGTGCTGCCGTCAGCACTCCGGTCTTAGGACTGTGAATCATCAGGAATTAGAAGCAGACTCATTGGCAGGAATTCAAGCTGGCATAAAATGGGAAAAGCGGGTCAAGGAATCAGGGGCACCTTGCAGCCATAATGTTGGTGAAATAAATCAGACACACAAGTTTAGGTGTCACATCGTTTCTCTTCCACAACAAACTCAAAGTATAAAGAGAGCAAAATGAAGGCTAGGTGACGGGAAGCAGAGATGTCACGTTCTCGAGGAGGAAGACATCAAGAGATGCAATGAGAGACGCGTCATGGCCTGTGTCTAGAAGTCTCCGGGAGCCTCGTGTGCTGAAAGGTCCCGTGTGGAGGTGCTAGGTCTAGGGTGTGTGAGTGTGGCTGCATGTGTGTGATCACTCAGTCCAATGACTGGCTGGGTTCTGGGCGCAGAAAATTGGAAACTCACTCTGGGTGTGGACAGCACCAACGGATAGGCTTGTAGCTTGAATGAAAGAAAGAGCAAGATGGGGCCAAGGATTTAGGTCAGTGGTTCCAGCATCTGCCCGGCAACCACAAGGTCCCAAGTTCGATCCCCAGTACCACATACCTTAATGCCAGGTGTAGTGGGTCACACCTGCAATCCCAGCACTAGGGAGGCAAAGGCAGGGGGATGAGTTCAAGGTTAACCGGAGCTACATAGTGAGTTCAGGGCCAGGCTGAACTACAAAGCAAGATCATGTCTCAAAAACAAAAAGGACAAAATGAAAGGTATACTTGCTACTTCCTGCCTGCCCTGCCGTGGACTGCTCTTTCTCTGCCAGGTCACTGTGCCATGCTGCCTTGGAGCCAGCCAACTGTGGACTGGAACCACAATAAACTGTGAGCTGAAACAAACCTTCATCCTTTAACTTTGGCTACTGGGTATTTTGCTCCAGCAACGAGCAAAGTAACAAAGACAGGAGGAGAAGGGGATGAGAAAAGGGACTGAGGTACACTATGCACAAGTACAGCCTCTCCACAGGGAATGTAAACATTTTCTACTACAAACACGTATGTACTGAGAGAAATAAAATTTTAAAAAAATTTCAGAGGAAAAAGAAATTAGGATTCCAGATCTGAATATATCACCATGTAAATTCTACTTCAAAGAGAAGCCCAGGAGCCTTCAAAGAGCACATTAGGGGCAAGAAGGCGAGGCATCGGCAGGTGACACTAACTCCCTGCGACAGGGTGCGGAAAGGACGGAGTCCTGAGAAGGGAGATGTGCAGCCCGAGCACAATCGCACCACACGGGCGACTTCCGCGCAGGGAGGGGAGATGAGAGGCGTAGGCGCAAGAGTACAGAACATCTACAGCAGACCTGACACTTGAAATCAGAGCACGTGGACTCTCACAGGCTGCAGTGGCACCGCGTGAGCCGCGCAGAGCCGGCGTGAGTCCCGCTGGGCATCAGGAGAGCTGACCTTGCGCGGCCGCGTCAGCACCCGCCCCGCAGGGGTTCCTCGGCTGGATTCTCCTCCTAGCTGAGTCTCGCCACCGGCAGCATTTCCCGAGCACCACGGCGTGCCCTGCCCTGTCTGCAGGGCCCCGTCAGAAGCAAGACAGCCTGGGGCATCATCGGGCACAGGGGCGCGGTGTCCACTTGCACCCGTGGGTGAAGGAAGGCAGTGCCGCCCACAAGAGCAGCCCCTAGGCCTTCCTGACTTCCTGTCTGGGTTTGTGAGGACTGAGTCCTGAGCACTGGTGGGGGGAGGCTGAAGGAGATCATATGTGTGTTTGTGAGTGTGTGCACGTGTGCGCATGTGCTGGACTTTCTGGAGACTCTGTTCCCGCGTGGAGGCGAGGGGTGCAGGTGCCGTGAGAAGCTAGAGCCGATTCTGGATTTGCCCAGGGAGCAGATAAGGGAGGCTGGGGGAGGGGAGCATTTCCTACCAAATTTCAGGCTTCTCAGAGCCTTTGTGTTTGCAGAGGTCACAGAGAGCGGTGCTCGGCGGACCTAGGCGAGGACAGGGAAGGGTTTCCATTGTGCCACAGCAAAGAGGGGGACTGAGAAGAAGGGGGTCTGGGAAACAGACAGTGTCTCTTGATGGCAGCTCTTCGGCCGGAGCCGGAAATGGGTCTGGCTGAAGACTGGTGAACAGAGACAGGAAGCTGAGTTCCCAGGGCCAGGGTGTGGAGGACCCCAGGGACCAGGGCGCAGCTTCAAAAGGCCGGCGCCGCTGGGCCCACCGATGGGCCAGCACAGGGCAAAGCCAGGTGGGGCTCAAGGACACTTTCTGGCAAAGGGACACAGTCTTTCTGAGAAACACAGGCCGGCTCGGAGTCTGCTGTGACGAGAGCAGAGGAAGGGACTTCTGGGAAAACAGATGCAGGCACTGGGGAGTTAAGAGGAAACTGGCAGTATCAGAAAACGAATCCTGGACTAAGCATTTGCCAAAGCCAGATCAGGAAATGAGCTGCCTGATGCGAAGGGGAGAAACAGTGCCCTCAGCTGACCTAGTTTGGCACAGTCATGTGCTGAGCTTGGCCCTGGGCCTTGCCACACACGGGTGCTAAATTCCTTGAGTTACGTAACTTCTGACCTGTCCTTGCCTTGCCTGGTCATTGGCAACGGTATAATTCATCTCACGTGCCACTGTGAGGGTCCACCACTGTGTTATTCATAGGATGCCTGGCCCATAGATGTTCAGTAAATTCAGCTCCTAAAGCACATGTAGCGGAATAGAAGCAACCCAGCAGCAGGCCAGTGTCCAGGCCTTCTCAAGGCCAGGGCTGGGCGGAGCGCCCTGGGCAGACTGCCTGCCCCCCCCGCCAGGGTGGCCTCAGAACGTTGGGACCCAGTGCACAAGAAAAGGCAAAACCTCTTGGAAGACTATGTTTAATTGCAAGACAGCAGCGAAACACATCATGGAGACATAAAGTAGAGATAAATGAACTAAACAAAAAATTGAATTAAAGATCCTCAGGTTGGATTTTTGAAACTGATAGCTATACAAAGAGAAGCATGAAAAATCCACCATCACAGAGTCAAAACATCAGGGCGGTTACTGAAGACGCAGAAGACATAGCCAGTGTGATCTAATGGACATGTGTAAGATATAGCCCTGCATCCCACAATTCAAATGAATCTCACTGATCTCAGACACACAAGGGACATGGACAAAATCAGCCGTGTGGGATGGCATGGCATGGATGCAAAGTTTCCCCAAAGGTCCACGTACAGATGTTGAGTCCCGAGCAAGTGGCGTTACTGGGGAGTGCAGTGGGGGCCGAGGAGGCGGGGCCTAAAAGGCGGACATTAGATCATGGGTTGTGACCCGGAGGGGGACCCTGGCACCCTCGGCCCTCCCTGTTCTCAGCATGCTTCCCGGCTTGCAGCCTTCAAAACATGCCCCCACCACGCCCTGCTACGTGGCTCATGGGGACGCGGACTGGCGCATGTAGACTGGGCACCGGCATCCGCACACGGAGGGCGGTTCTCATTGTGTGCCCCGGAACGTGTTGTGCGGGCTGACACGGCTGTGCCGGACAGAGGTCAAGGGCAGCGGGAAGAGGGTCTCCCTCTGTGTGGAAGAAGAAAGACCCACTTTGAAATTACTCACAGGTCAAAGAAGCAAAGGAAATTCGCAAACACTTAGAAAGGAGTGACAAGAAAAATGCCTCATTAAAACTTGTGAGGTGCAAACATTCTAACACTTTAGCCGCATAATCTTGTTGAAAAGAGGAATGTTAATGAGCGAGGCAACACATTCAAAAAGCTGGGAAGAGAATCACTGAATAGACACAATAAAATAAACCCCAGGACATGATACCGTGGGAAGCAAATAAGCATATAAGATTGAAATGGAAATAGGCGTCTTGGGCTCTACCACGCTGGACGGGCCTGACCTCGTCTGAAATGGAAACAACTGCAGATGAAGCAGACTGAAAAATAACTTGAGTAACTGGTTTTTGCCAGTAATTTTAAAAACGTAATCAAAGTGCAGAAGTCCCAGAAAAATGTAATTTAGTTAAACTGAGCAGAAAGTTCTGAGCAACATCAGCACTGGCAGGAACACTTGAGCTCTCAGTTAAACATTTTCCTACAGAGAAAAGTTGTGCCAGATAGTTGCACGGGGTTTTAATCTAACCCAAATTCTCTCAGACCAGCAAGACAAAATATGCTCCATCTTTTCTGTGAAGTCAGGACACTCTGATACTCAAGCCACCCTAACAGACTATGAAAACGAAGAAATAAAAGAGCAAACACATCAAAAAATCTCAGATCAAAACTCACTCCTGAAGCCTTTCAATATCCTTTAAATAAAATATTAGCAAACTGAGTCCAGCAGCATATAAAAATGATAATTCCTGAGTCTCGGGAATTATTACTCAGGCCTTGAAACAGGGTTTAATATTAGATGGTCTGTACATGCTATGCCCAGCATTAACAAGACAAAACACAGAAGTCAAATGATTTTCTCCACGAATAGGGAAAAAACATTCCATTTCCTCATAAGAAGAAGTAGCAGATCATCTTTCCATACATGTTTTTAAAGTCTGGTTAGATTTAAAATACAAATAAACATTTTAGAGAAATGTTTAGAGGTAGGAAAAGAATTTCCCGACTCTTATGAGTGTTTATATGTATTGATTTTGAAAGATCTCAATAAAAGCAATGGCTGGTATAATAATCCACCTCCTTGATTCTCTGTCTCCGGGCGCAGGGATCTGGCGGAGCTCAAGGCCCCAGTGGGCGGTGCCACCCTGCCTCTCTGCACCTGCAGCACACACAGCTCTGCTCGCACAGCCCTCACCCCAGCCAGCAGCCTCTCAAATCCAGGTGAGGGCCTCTGTGGAATCAAGGTTGTCTGTGAGGTGCCCCGACCCTGGACGTAGGGGGCCCCCTCCACTCTGGCCCCAAGGCACCACTCGGGAGGGCCTCCCGCCCTCCTGGGACTCCAGAACCGGTTGAAAACTTTTCTTCCAACCTTCTGGGAACTTCTGCACGAAGCTTCCTGATGAGGTCTGAGGGAGAGGAAAGAGAGCACGGTGGCAGCCGGCTGGAGAGCGGGCGGCATCCAGGCCTGCCCGGGGAGGCTCTCGGGCAGAGCTGCCTCTGGGTTGGTGGGCAGAGGGCACCGCTCACTGGCGAAGCACATGCTCGCCGTGGGCATGCGCTTGTCAAACTGCAGGAGCAGCCAACTGCCCTGGGCCCTTAGAGGGCACTGGGGCGGCAGTCTTACTCCTGGAAGTTCTCGCTTTGAGATCCCCAGGGAGAGACATGAAAGCTGACTGTTCCAAGTCACTGCCGGTCCGACTTGGATCCTGAATTAGGGTGAAGCAGAAATTAGTTACAATAAAAAGGAACATGATTCTTTCTTCACTTGGGTTTGGGGTTTGGTTTTGTCCTTTCATTTGGAATCAGGAATCTCAAGTGCAAGACTCTAGTTCCAAGTATGGGGTGTGATCTCTTTAAAGCTACAGTGAATGTTTAAATTTTTAAAAATAATTGCAGAGAAAGACGCACCGCAGAGGACCCTCCTCTGAGAGCTCCTTGTCAGTGAGAACGCGCTCAGCCCCTGTTCCTGGCACTTCTACAGCAGTGCTTGAAGGCCTTTTCCAGGGCTGTCTGTAGTGGCACTGTTGTGGCCGCCTCGATATTCTGAATCCACTCGAAATGGCCACTTTTTGTGGCCCTTTTGACTTTGGGAAGAGCCCAAGTCTTATGGTGCTGGGTGAGGTGAATAAGGTGGATGAGGACACACAAAATTTTTCAAGAATGGGATAAGAATGCCAGAAGCCAGAGAGAGTATTTTGAGGAAAATTAATGCCAATATGTCTTGTACTGCACTAAATTTTTTGTTGGGCATTCACCATATTTTTGATCAACCCTTATACTTTCCCAAATAATATAATTAGATCTTTTAATTTGTAGTGCCACTGGGATCCACATCCGATGTAATGTTCAGACAAGGTGAGCTGTCCTGGGCTGCACCAGAAGAAGAAATCAAGTGACAGATACTGCTAATTTCTCAGAGTGACCCCACTGCTACAACATCTGTGTGTGCCACGAATCCAGCAGTCACTGATCAGGGGAGCTGCAGAAAGGTACCCTTTGGAAATGCTCCACCCAGGGGCCCCTTGGCTTCTCATGTTGATGGCCCTCACAAGTTCTCAAAGATGAGATCTCTTCACTCAAGTGCTGCCAGATGTGCCCTGAGCCAGGGCTGTGAGAAGAAGCCCAGGAGGGCTGGCCAGCTGGCCACAGTCTCAGACGTCACCAGCATCTACCAGCTTCAGTGGGCCATCTGTTAATTAGAACAAATAGTTCTACAGGTTGAAATGCGAGGTCCCAAAAGTGACTCATGATGCGAACATGATAAGACATAGCCACAGACTCACACTCATATCACGGGAAGAAATAAATCCTGAGATTGTCACAATGTTATAACGCAGGCTTGTTAAAGAAACACTGCCATCCCCATGGGGGGCACCCGGACTAGGCAGATCTGTGGGACTCTCAGAAGGAGGAACTGATGGAAAAAGGAAAAGATCAACCTGGAACAGGAGCTCAGCACTAACTCATTCGTGATCTACTCAAAAGCACATGAGCTCCATGTGCCAGCCACCGAGAATGGGCTTTTCCAGGTGGACAAGGGCCTTGGGCATGGATGAACATCTAGTGGCAAATGCCCCATAGGGGTTTCGATTTCCAAGTAGCTGCTACTAAGCTGGTCTTGATTTTTCCACAAAAACAGAAATTTTCCAGTTGGCACAGGAGTCACCTTGAGTTGGATCCTGTTGGCCAAGTCTGGAACAATTCATCCAAATGAACATTCACAATTGAGACGGAGGCCTTTCAGTGAATCAGGGATCCTTTCATCTGGGCTTCTTCGTGTGGTTAGAGCAAAGGCAAACTCAACACTACACTGAGTGTACCCCGTCTGAAGAAACACAAAACAAAATGGCCCGCGTTACCCAGAGAAGAGAAAGGTTCATGTGCTTAGGACTATGAAAAAGTGTCTTTTCGGTCTATGGAAATTAAACAAAACAACCCCAAAGATAATATGAATATTAGAAAAGAAAATTCAATGGGAAGGTGAAACATGGAAATAATCAGAGACAATTAGATCAGAAAAGGTATTTTTCCCACCAAATTAACAGTGTTGGTTATATTCTAATAATTCTTTTCATTTAAGAAGAGCTTTGAGAGCAGTGTGAGGAAACGGCCCTTATCTCCTGCCTGGATCGTGCCGAGTTTTTGGAGACAGAAACAAAGGTCAGGAGAGAGGGAAGCTCCAAATCTTAGATTATAATAGATAACACTTTTAATTAACTGGAAGTCTGGAATGTCAAAAGGCTGAAAATGTCGTTTCAATTATTTCATAAAATATAAAGTATTAAACTTGAAAATGTTCATCAAATGTTTAAATACACATCCACTTCTGTCAGCAATCCCACATCTAGCATCCTATCCTATAGTGATACTCACACATCTTCCTAAATGTAAACGCACGAAGATTTCTCACACCACTGTGCGCGGAAAGAATCTGAGAAAATAGCCAACTCTTCCCTGGGAATCGGCTGGTTACACTCTAGGACGTTTTCCAGGTCGCACTGAGACATCGTGTCAACTCCTTACAGGGCCACAGTTAAGAAAGGAGAGTGATACGGGCCGCCAGGGACCCACCAGGGAGGCGGAGAAACTGGAATCTTCACCGCTGTCCGTGGGGCGGTGCGTAGTGCGGCCTTTGGAGAAGAAACAACCTATTGGGCCCTCAAATCTATAAACTAGAATAGTCAAATGATATCACAGGTGCACCCCTAGGTTTGTAATCCCAAAGGGCAGCAGACAGTCATGTTGGCAGCTCCTCTGTGCCCCTCAGCTCTCCCGTAGCAAGGACACAACCCAGAGGGGGACAGATTACTTTGCCTCACATTTTAAGGGGATTCAGTCCATGCTCAACTTGCTCTAAGGCGGAAGCATCATAGCAGATGGGCCATGGTGGCAGCCAGGGGGCAGAGAGAGAGAAAGGAGCCAAAGGCACGGACACACCCTTCCGGGCCGGGCCCTCAGGGACCCACCTCTTCCCAACAGTACATTTAGCCAGGAGCTCATCAATGGGCTAATCTACAACTATGATCCAGCAACCTTTCAAAAGCCCCATCTCTGAACCCATGAGACTCTGGAGGCCTTGGAGATCCAAACCATAACAGCACCCAAGTTTAGCCGCCTCACTCCTGCCCCCGTGGTGTAGCCTTTCCTAGCTCATTTTTAAATCCTATTAGCATGATGAGTGATCTGGACCACACATTTGAGAGTACACAGTAAGAAGTGAACTACTAATGCATACGTAACCATTTGTAAAAATCAGGAGGGCAGCTGGGGGTGGCGGCTCCCGCCTGTCATCCCAGCACTCGGGAGGCAGAGGCAGGAGGACTGCTGAGTTCCAGGCTTGCCTGGGCTACGTATCGAGGTCAGGGCCAGCCTGAACTACAAAGCGAGACCCTTTCTTAAAAAAAAACAAAAGCCAGGAGGACAGTGTTAGCGTTTACTAGGTTCCATACTCTAGTTTAATGAATTTAATACACTGTATCCATTTCTAAGTTCCTATCAAGGTTGCCCTTCAAAATAATTATGTTAAAAAGTACATTTTACAAAATATTATTTTCTAAGGCTCACAGCCATGAATTTATGGAAAATCAGAATCCGTCAGGGTTGCTGTAGGACTTTGCGGCAAAACCTGATTATTTCTGCAGATGAGCCTCTTAAAATTAAAACCGAGAGAGCCTTGAGTTCACACTCCCTGCTGCTCAGAGAGGCGTTTCATCCTCGATGTGATAAGTGAATGAAAGCGGGTAAATAAACTCCTGCTGGGAGCGGTGCAGGTGTGTCGGCACGGGGCGGCCTGCTGTGTCTCCGTCCTTATCTCCTCACCTTTGCTCCGCCTCAGTGAGCCTCCACCGGGGACTGGAGGCCCAGAGCCGCCCTGCGCCCTCTTCTGAGCAAGAACACAGGAGGACCCTCCATCACCCACACAGGAGCCTTCTCTTGCTAGGAGCGCACGGGATTAAACACCTCAGCACAGACCAAGAAATTATAGCTAATTAATTCTCCTTCCCGAAGTCTGTATTGTCTTGAATAAAATTCTTCATCTGTGCCCCACAATGCATCACCAAATAGGGGTGACTTCTGGAAAACTCAGCGGGCAGGACCGGCCCCTGACAGCTGGGGACAGCACAGGTGTCCCCAGAACACCCTGAGCCGTGCTCCTCAAGGCTGCCGGATACACCATCCTGCCGTGTACCACTTTGCTGTCATGGACCAAATGCCCAACACCCACAACACGGTAGAGAATCGGGTTACCTTGGCTCACGATTTGGAGGACTCGGTCCGTGAGTGGCTGCTCCACCGCTGACGTGCGGCCGGGGTTCGAGGAGAGGCACAGCTGCTCCAGCCCGCAGCCGGGAGCCACGTCCTGAAGGGGGCTGGGACCAGAGCCCCCCAGCCGCGGACGGCCGCTCAGGGCCCGCCTCCTCACAGCGCACCCGGTACCAGACCCGTCTGCGCGTGAATCACTGGCGAGCGTGGCCCCTCCTCGCCATCTGATCACCCTCCAGACACTTGGGGGGACCTCATGGCTGAGCCCTAACACACCAGCCACGCCCTGGCTTTGTTTCCACTTCATACGCGAAGACACACGGCCTAAGGACGGTCACAGGACGTGCCCGGCGCCAGCATCTCCTGAGCGAAGGGCGGCGCGGGACCGCAGCCCGGCACCGTGAGGGCCGCGTGCTCTACGGCGTGCGGGACCCGCCTCGCGCTTCCTGCGCCTTCCGCGCTGCGCTGCTTGCTGTCCGCGGAACAGGAGCGCGCAGTAGCGCTGACGCGCCCCCGGGGCCTGACCGCGGCCTCATCCCCGAGCAAGGGAGAGGAAGTGGCATCGAGGTGGGAGTGGAAGCAGTGGGGCTCCTCAGTGGGGAGGAGACCGCGGAGGTCAGCTGGAAGACAGGCAGGCAGGGGAGCGTCTGTGCGCGCCGAGGACGCCCAGGGGGGGGCGGAGTAATTAAGTGGACACAAGGTCTGCGCAGCGCCGACCTCTGCAGTTTCCTGTCCCTGAAGCCCCATCAGTGGGCTCCTGGCGGGGCTGCTGCAATGAGATAGCAGCATTGGAGTGGGAGGAAGCGGTAATGGGGGCGGTGCTGTCGAGGGCTCCGCCCGGAGAAGGCCGCCGGGGCCTCGGGGCTGGGCGCGAGGGCGGAGGGGAGAGGACGGGCTTCCCGGGCGGAGGCCGCTCTGGGCCCTGCTGGCCCGGCCGCGGGGCCGCCTCCTGCCGCTCAGCACTGGCCTCCCCGGCGGCAGCCCCGGGGGGAAGCCGGCGCCCAGCCAGGGACACGGCCAGGCTCAGCGCCAGGGCTCTGTCCCCGGGGGGGGGGGGGTAGCCGCCCGAGCCTCCGGGTAGTCAAATAACCGTGACTACAGCAAGGGCGCCGCCTCCAGCGGCAGCGCTGCTCAGGGCTGCTCCGAGAAGCCACCGCGCCTGCGCAGGACGGACCCGGAGGACCCTCCGCCCGGGAGGCCGTTTCACAGACAGGGCTGGACACGGAAGTGGACACCGGCCGGGCCACACCGGGCGCGGCGGTGCCAGGATGAGGACCCCTGAAGCACAGCTCTGCCACCCGCACCCACAGCCGCCATGCCAGCTGCTCCCCCTGGGGTGGCAGGAACCAGCCTTCCACAGCTTACAGGGAGGCTGAGCCGCTGAGTCTCTCCACCCACCGTGAGGGTCCCCGGCAACAGGGGAAACTGAGGCCCGGACCCTTACGCCACGTGGGCGCAGCCCCCTCCCAGCTCGGCCAGTGCTGCTCCTGAGCCCAGGCGTCCGATGTCCGGCCGTGTGGGCCGCCAAGTGCCGGCGACCTGGCTGGCTCGGCCCTCCGCGCTGCCTGCCTCCACGGCCACGCGGTTCTACAGCAGGTGTCCTGCGGGACCGGCCGCGCACGCAGCCTGAGCAAGGCGGGCGGATGCTGGGCAGGCGCCGGTTCTGCGGCCGGAGCGGGGCTGGGGGCCTCCGAGCTTGTGGCCCAGGCCCTGGAGCTGCAGGGCCAGGAGCGCGGGGCCCGGCTCCGTCCCAGAGGGAACGGCACTGGCCCGGGAGCACAGAGCGGAGGCCTGCCCCGGCCCAGAGCGGGAGGAAGGCGCCCGGCAGCGTGCCGGCCTGGGCAGCGGGGCCGCAGGGGCAGGCGTCTCCGCACTCCTGGACCCAGGCGTCTGGGCTTCACACCGGGCTGGGAGGCGCAGCGAGAAGCCCTGCGGGAGGCAGAGGCCGCTCCGAGGCACAGCAGCGGGAGACCGAGGCCAGACAGGCCGCGGGGAGGGCAGGCGTGGAGCCCTGGCCGCCCTCCGGTCTGGAAGGCCTGGCACAGAGGCCCTGCCTCTGCGTCCTCGGCCCTTGGTGCTCAGGGCCGAGCGCCCAAGCGCGGAGTCCCTGACAGAGCACACGGGAGCCACGCAGCCCTCTCGCAGCCCCTGTTGGGAAGCACGGCGGCACCACCTGAGTGGGGTCGAGACGGCGGTCACACGCATCCTTCCCTGCACTGGGCTGCGGCACCGCCCACGGCACCGGGGCTGGAGCCCGGAGCAGCCTTCTCTGAGATCTACGTAGGGCAGCCTGGGGTCCGCAGGAGCCGGGGCCGTTCGCGATCACTTGTGCCAGGGTTCGCCCTTGGCTCAGGTGCCGCCTGACCACGCTCCCGCGGTACTGGCAGGGCCCTCCGGGACGCAGCACGGGCAGCCGAGGGTGCCCTGTCTTTTCACCGCAGTCCAGGGAAGGGCTCGGTCGGGGCGAGCGGCTCCTTGTCGGTGTTTGCTTGGCAGCCGGGCTCTGCCCAAAGCTGCACGACCTTCAGGTATAAATAGCTTCTGCGGAAGACCGGACTGAACATCTTCCTGGGACCTCGGTCAGAGAACTAAAAACTCATCATCTCTGCGTCTTGCTTTGCTTTTCGCTGCGATTGCTTTTATAGTAAATTCATCATAATCTGCAATAACCTATTTTTAAAGTAGAAATAAATTATAACGTGAAGCACCCATAGAAAATGCCTTTTTCATCCTTCTAGCAAGCCACTAAGCATTTGGTTTCTGGCTCTTCAAAATGGTTTCCTTATCTAATAAAGCTATTAGCATAATCTCATCATATTTATTGCTCCCGAGGATAAACTAACGGGGACACAAACCTCTCTAGCAGATGCCCAGTAATGAAAGTACCTGCCAAGAGCAGGAGCCTCAATGTTTCCATCACGACTGAGGGTGATGCAGCTGTTCCCAAAGTCAAACACTGGAAGTTTTCCGTGGCTGCTCAGCAGCCATCTTCACTCTGATCTCTGCTCTCTCTCCCTCTTCTGCGGTGTCTCTGGAGGCTCAGACTCTCCTTGACTGAGGAGACAGTTTGTGCCACACCGAGGGGCTCCCCTCCCCTCACACCCGACTGACAAGGGAAGGTTGGGCGTGGACCCCGAGAGCTTCCCACCTGTGGCCCCCGGATCCAGGGGGCCCGGAGCTCTGGGAGACAGTGCTGTGTGTCACACAAGTGCTGTGTGTTACACAAGGTGCCCTCGTGAGGACGGCACGGCCCCAGTGCCGCCTCCAGCTGGACGACTGTGGAGCCCCCGCCCCGTGGCCTTGAACTATAAACGATGCTGAGTGCCCGGCCTGCAGTCTCCCGTCCGCAGTGTGAGGACACTGGCCTCCTCCTCTTGCGACGTGGGAGGAGCCAGCAAGATGGTGCTTAGGTAGCGACAGCTCCTTCCACAGCTTAGGCCTGTGTTACTTAAAACAGAAACACTGAATCCTGGTGCCAGGTATTTCTGGGCACCCATCCCAAGCAGGTGAGCCACGTGCTAACCTCTGGGAATCTGGGGGAGACAGGCCCATCCGGATCCCTCTTAACAAGAGGCCAAACAGCACCGAGATCCACCGAATGACCCTCAGAGGGCCTAGCGGCCGAGAAGCCTCTCTCTAGGGCCTCCTTCCTGTAACACACCTGGCTGTGCCAGACACAGAGCCGAGGCAGGTCTGACGGTTCACAGGCCGTCACGGCCGGAGTACGGACTGGGGCAGACTGTTCTCACGGCTCCAGAAGAGCACCCCCCTTCCGTCCGGTGTTTGAGTTTCTGGGGTCTCTGGATGTTTAGGAGGGGGGAGAAGAAAATTGCCAATGAAACTGGAGGAGAGGGTGGAAAGAGTACGGAAGGAAAGGATGACTGCACACGGGACAGGCGGCGGGCGGAGGATCCGGGCAGCCTGCTCACACGGGAAGTCCAGAAACACCGCCTGGCTGTGTCCCGTGTGCGTTTCCCAGCGGGGCCTGTGTCATCCACATGCTGTCCTGCTCCTCTCAGCGTCCTGGAGGAAGGAGATCCAGAGCCCCGGGAAGGTTGCGCCCGCACCAGCCTCCACGCCGCCAGCAGGGGGCGCAGGGAAGACAGGGCGCCCGACGGCTGCGGGCTCGGGACGTCCAGCGCCGCACGCAGTGCTGACTCACTCTGTCTTGCGTATCTTCCCGAGACCCAGGCGCGGAAAGACTTGCTCCCGAACAGGCCCGCTCCAGGGAGCAAGGGCTTGCGGTTGGGGCCCAGGAACCCCAGGCCGCCCGTGGGCTGCAGGGCAGGTGGGCGCTCAGGGTGTCTGTGCTACGGCGCCAGTGAGCATTCCCTCCCGCTCTCCCCGCCCACGGCTCCTCACGGACACTGACGGCCTGCACCGTCTGCTCCCGACACCCACACCGAGCTCTCCGTCCACGCACAGGGCTCCAGGCGGTGCCGCCGCGCAGTCGGCTGGACCTCGGGGCTGGACACCGGGCCGGGTCTCCTCCGGAGCTCACGCAGCGTCCCACTCACGGGCAGCAAGTTCTCCTCAGCAAGAACCACCTCTGTATAAGCCCTGACTGAGAAAAAGACACGCACATTATAAAAACATCCAAAACACAGAAAACAACACGCATGGAGAGTGACACACATTCATACACACGTACACAGTAAACACACGCACTCATGCAGACTCACACGTATACAATCACACTTTATGAACTCAGACACTAGTACATACTCATACACGTGTGCATGGTCACATTGTACAGACGCACGCAGTGATGGATGCACACACACACACACACTTTGGCACACATGTACCATTCGCACACACACTCAGTCATGCTAATGATAAATGGAACTACACCACAATCCTACCTGGATTTTTATTCATTATCATGTAACAAAATATGACTACATCTATGTCAAAATATAGAGTGATCCTTATTTTAAGAGCAGCAAACTATTACCTTTCATAGATACACTGTAGCTTTTTATCCAAGTGCTCCTGGGGGCAGGGGATTTTATTTAATGTTGATCTCGATAAAGTTTCAGTGTGCCTCCTAGTACCTATTTTGCGGGCTTGGTTTTCTTTTTATTAGCAAATAATCTAATGAGAATAATGAAACCACGGGGAAAGCATATTTAAAGCACATTCACGTTGGTCACGCCCTGTGGAGAGTACAGCTCCCCTCCAGCTCACCAGCACTGCTTACCTGTGGCCGTCTGAGACAGACAGCAATGTCATTTCTTGAATGTTTAAACTTTCACTGCTTACTAACGATTGAAGTGAATCTGATCCTTCTTATGGCCTGTGGTCATGGGATTTCAACTTTTGCAAAATGTTTGTTTACGGGCTTTGCCTATTTCTGGTCTCCTCTCTGGTGAAACAGGCCTCCATTAGTCCTGAAACTGAGGAGCGAGAACACGGCCCTAACTCCCTGGCAGATCGTCCACTGCTGACGCCTCCTGCACAGGGGTCTCGGCGGCCTCTGCTGCCCGCAGAGAGCAGGACTCTGCGAGTCACCTGCGCGCACCTGGGGTGGGAGGGGCCTCGGGAGCCTTCTTGGGTCACCTGCTCCCGTTCCCTCCCTTTGCGGAGAAGCTACATTTTCCACACCTCTTCAGTTTGGGGACAGTTTACATTTTAGAACCGATATTTCCTAAGTTCGTGAACAATTTTGTATCAACTCAAAGTTGCTTCTATTAAATTACAGTGTCAACTGTGGTCTCTCCTCTCTCTCTGCCAAGAGCTCATTATTTCTTTCTGGGATTTGATCCACGTTCTTTACGAAAGACTTTTTCTATAATTACAAAAATTGTAAAAAGGGCCGGAAGCTTAGCGCATTGGGAAAATCCAAACTGTATTTCACGGCATCTCTTTTATTTTTATAGCCTGAGGATAGGGTGGGGCACACTGGCTATTTATAGTGTAAAACTCAACAGTTTCACTCTGCTGTGCCCCACTTCACCCCGATTTCGGCTCTAAAAGCTGACAGCAAGCACTATTTGTACATGATTAACCAGTAATTTTAGCAATGCGGCTTCTCGTTACTATTCAGAGCGCTATAATTAATACCATTCTGGTGTATCCGTTTTAACTATGTTTCACTCCAAGCGAAAGCTTGGCAGTCAAGCTAAGGGTATAAAAATAATCAATGGGATAGACTATTTTTAGCATGCTGAGAAGTTTTGAATTAAATTCCCGCATAATTATGGAAAATTCACAGCAGCCATCATGACCACCAGATCGGAGGGCAGCGTGCCAGGGCGGCCTGGCTGCACGAGCTCAGGCTGAGCCCACAGCCAGTGGAGTGACCCGGAGAGCAGAGCACGGCCGGGCCCCCCGTCTGTGCGCGAAGCTCCTCGCAGAGCTTCCGGAGGGCCCCGGGGCAGAAGGAGCGGGCCGCGCGCGCACGGGGACTCAGCTTCAGCGGCACGCTGCAGGCAGTGCCATTTCTGATTTCTCAGATGGACAGACAGCAACGTGGGTGTAAAATGAGTGTCCACGGCTACACAGGAGGAAGTGAAGGAGAGCGCACGGGAAAGGGGGATGCCCGGCACGGGCGAGTCTAGCCGGTGACCGGATTAGAAATCAATGCAGGAAGGGCCGCTTCTCCCAGTGCCATGGGCCATGTGGTGGATGCGTCTGAGGTTCGAGTCTGAGGTCTCTAAGAAGGTCCGAGGCTCCAGCGCAGCCCCGGAGCTCTTTGGAGGGACCCAGATCTCGGAACGACACAGAACCAGTACGTGAGAATTAACTCTCATGCCGCCTGGGTGTGCCCAACTCATCGGCTGGGAGCCTGAATGGGCCCAAAAGGGGAAGAGGACGTCTCGCTTCTGCTCCTTTGGAGGAGCTCGTCTCTGACACCATCTTCAGGGTCCACATCTGGTGACGCAGACTTTCAGCCTTCCGGCGCAGGAGCGTCAGCCTCTAGCACAGGCCCTCCGGCTTCCAGAAGCAGGCATGTGCAGGGCTGTGCAGTGAGCCCCCGGTCTTGGGCTTAGGTTGCCGGAGCACAGGCATCTGATGCCACAGCTGACGGATCCTTTATGTACCTTACAGACACATCCAATCTGCCCTCCAGGGAACCCTGACTCACAGCACGACCTCCAAAGATCCTAGCTCCTTAGACGTGTCCCAGGATCCATTCTTTTTCATTTGGCTCTGACAGAACTAAAGCCAACGTGATGAATGAATGAGAGGGGAAGGAGAGAGAGAGAGAGAGAGAGAGAGAGAGAGAGAGAGA
>PVIC010024445.1:0-25975 GCA_004025085.1 Thryonomys swinderianus | reverse complement strand
GTGGCAGCAAGGAAGCACTCCTGTCCACTCAGCCTCCCTGCAGACCATGGTCAAGAAGCTCTGCGCGGCTGCTGATTCTATTTCCCATTTATTTTTTGAGATGCCATCTTGCTAGTTTCTCGGGCTGGCCTCAAGCTCTGACTCCTCCTGCCTCAGCCTCCCAAGCAGCTGGGATCACAGGCTGCAACCCAGTGTGTAGTCCCGTCTCTCGATTTTGGAGGATCAACTTTGCAAACTTTTCCCAGTGTTCTAAAGTAGTAATGTTTGAAAGTTCCATTCTCTCTAACCTGAAAGTGTTGCCAGGTAGGCACTGAGAGGCTGGGTTGGCATTTTAAGTGACTCAGAAACTTTTAAGTAATGAAACTGATTTCTTCATCTTGGTTGTGTTCCACAGGCTCAGAAAAAGAATTTGAATCAAACCTCCCCTGTTTCCACTTCCAAGGCTGCAGATGGCCTGAGGCCGGCGCAGATCCCCGGGCTCCTGAGCACCTCGCTGCCAGGTCAGGAGCCCCAGGCAGCTCCCCGTCCTACCATCCTCCCCTCCCTGATCGTCCGCGTGGAACCTGGCTGCTCAGGTCTCTCCATACTCCGCTCATTCCTCTTCTCTATCCCTTTCACCCAAATAATGCACTGTGTTGTATCAACCCTAAGATACACCACCATTTCATTTATTACTAAGGCGGAAAATACAACTGAAATAGAACTTTTTTTTTTTTTTTTTTTTTGAGACGGGGTGGCACAGGGTCCCCAGACTGAACTCAAGCTTGCAGTCTTACTGCCTCAGCCTCTTGGAGTCCTGGGATTACAGAAGCGCACCAGCATGCCTGGCAAAAATATGCTTCTTTGGGCCAGAGATTTAGCTTAGTGGTTCCAGCGCCTGCCTGGCAAACACAAGGTCCCTGGTTCAATCCCCAGTAACCACATACTACAATGCAGGGTGTGGTGACTCACGCCCACCAGCAGTCAGTACCACATACCACAATGCGGGGTTTGGTGGCTCACGCCTGTCATCCCAGCACTCAGGAGGCAGAGGCAGGAGGATTGCTGAGCTTGAGGCTTGCCTGGGCTCCATAGTGAGCTCAGGGCCAGCCTGAACTACAAAGTGAGACCCTGTCTCAAAAAGAAAAAAAAAAAGGCCTCTTGAAACAGTGAGATTTACTATCACATAGTGCTTAGGGTTTTGTAATTCTCCTCATGCCACCTTTTTTTTTTTTTTTTTTTTTTTACTGGGAATCAAACTCCAGACCTTGCATTTGCCAGGCAGGCTCGCCATCACTGAATTGAAGCCCCAGACCTTGCCACTAAACAGTCTGAGCCAAGGGTGATGATCATGCCTGTAATCCCAACACTCTGGGACACTGAGGGAGTTTGAGCCTAGTGTGGACAATTTAGTGAGTTAGCAAGACCCTGTGTCAAAATTTTTTGATTTTTTTTTTTTTTGAGACAGTCTCGTTTTGTAGTTCAGGCTGGCCCTCAGCTCACTATGTAGCCCAGGCAAGCCTCGAACTCTGCAATCCTCCTGCCTCTGCCTCCCGAGTGCTGGGATTACAGGTGTGAGCCACCACGCCCAGCACTGTGGTATGTGGTATTGATGGCTGGTGGGCGTGAGTCACCACGCCCAGCATTGTATGTGGTTATCGGGATCAAACTCAGGACCTTGCACTTGCAAGGCAGGCGCCAGAACCACTGAGCTAAATCTCTGGCCCCATAAATTTTTTGAAATTTTATAAAGGGCTAAGGACATATACCTCAGTACCAAGACCTTGGGCTCAAGTCCCGATCCCCCACCCCCCAAAAAAGATCCTTGTGTCATGAAACTGAAAATATTTTTGAGTTATACGTGCCGTCTTTCCCTAAGGCTTTGAACACCCATGCTACTCAGTTATGGTAGAAAAAGATGAAAGTTTGGGCATTCCTACTGAGCTCTGTCTTGGGCTTCTGTTGCATTTTGGGAACTAGAGTATTTACACACTCCAGGCTTGAGACCTGTTTCTTAGTCCATAGATAATTTGAAACTATAGCATTTCCAGCTTCTGTTTATTACTATTTACTTAATTAACTGCCTAAATAGTCTTTAATAATGCTCTCTTTTGCCTGATAGAAAACGGTGCCCCCCCCACTCCTGTCCTCACAGGAAATGTCCCCGTCACCGGGCGCCTGCATGCGGGTTCCGGTGTACAGCAGGCCTCACAGACAGCGTCTACACTGTCCTCTGTCTTTATTCTCACAGGCCAGGACTCGGGAAGCAAAGTGATGCCAGCCTCCCTGGGAGCCGCACAGCCACAGTCCGAGAAGGTGGTGGGATCCTCTCCTGGGCAGCCAGCCATGCAGGTGGGAGCCGTCCTCATGCTGAGCGGAAGTGTGCTTGAGATGCACGTTTCTACAGTAAAGGTGTCTAGGGCTGGGGATTTAGCTCAAGTGGCACCACGCCAACCTTGGACACACAAGGGCCCGAGTTTGATCCCTGGTACCGCAAAAAAAAAAGATAGATGGAATTAGAGTAAAGATGTCTAGATGATTTCTGGTGTTAGATTTTTTTTCATGAATCTGGTTTTTTTTACTTTATGATTTCATAATATACTAACATGGGCTAAGATGTGGCTCAGTTTTAGAACATTTACTTAGCATATGCCCTGGGTTCCATCCCCAACAACAAATGAATAAATAGGTGAAAAAATTAAATATCAGCATCTAGAACATACATACTAGACACTCGAGAAATGAACCAGTGGGAGGTGGTACACATACCTGTAATCCCAGCACTACTGGAGGCTGAGGCAGGAGCGCAAGTTCAATCTTAGTATGGAAAAAAAATTTTGCTTGGGCTGGTTTAATGAAGGGCCAGGATGTAGCTAATGATGCTACGCCTGCCTTGCATGTGCAAGATCCCGAGTTCAATCCCCAGTACTACTGAAAAAAAAAAGTTTAATGAAACTTCCAGAGTCTGGGCCAGTGCCACAATACCCAGAGAAGGGTCTGTTTGGTTCTCTCAGGCAGATTTGCTTCCTCAATGAGACATCAGAAATGTGCTCTTGGCTGGAGATTTAGCTCAGTGATTCCCACGCCTGTAACGCAAGCGCAAGGTCCTGAGTTTGATCCCAGTAACCACATACAATGCTGGGCGTGGTGACTCACGCCCACCAACAATCAATACCACTTACCACAGTGCGGGGCGTGGTGGCTCACACCTGTCATCCTAGCACTCGGGAGGCAGAGACAGGAGGATTGCTGAGTTCGAGGCTTGCCTGGGCACCATAGTGAGCTCAGAGCCAGCCTGAACTACAAAGCGAGACCCTGTCTCAGAAAAAAAAAAATAGAAATGTGCTCTTGGGCCTCACAGCTGGGCTGTGTGGTGAAGCCTGAAGTGCAGTGCCCTCACTCGTGGCTGATTTGCGGATGTTCATGGAGTTGGCTTCAGAGACCTAACACTCGAGAGTTAAGGGTTCAGGTTCGCAGGCACAGCAGTCCCCATCTGTCTTCCCAGCCGGCTCCTCTGGACACTGAGGCAGGAGGATTGCTTGAGCCCAGAAGTCCAGAGCCAGCCTGGGTGACACAGTAAGACCTTGTCTCACAAACAACAAAAACCCTAGACACCTGAGTGGTTGACACTGACAGCACAGCTTTTTGTAACTTGAACATAGCACAGCTTGGCTCCTAGAATTTGTGGGCTTATTGAATTTTTATCAGGGTGCATTAGAATATGTTCTTGAGAGGTCACTGCAGGTGTTTCTGTGTAACTGTATGCTGCTGCCTTTTCCAGAAAAGTAGCTAATAAGGTGTGTCTTGCCCTCAGATGGATGGTCACTCAGGAGGACAGAAGAGGCCGGCCACAAAACAGCTCACAAAAGGCGCTTTGTGAGTACTCCGGAAATGACAGATTAACTGCCAGTGTTTCTCTGGGTCCCTGGCCTTTAATAAGTACACTCCAGAAATGAGGTTACAATAAGGAAGGAACTTGTTAGCTCTTTTAAAATGTGCCTTGCCTGGGCATGATGGTGCCCACCTGAGCTCCATCACTCTGGGAGGCTGAAGCAGGAGGATTGCAAGTTTCAGTCCAGCCTGGAGAAGCTGGTGATTTAGCAAGGCCCTGTCTCAAAATAAAGAAGGGCCATGGGGCTGAGGATTTAGCTTAGTGGTTCTGGTGTCTGGTTCTCAAATGCAAGGTCCTGAGTTAGATTCCCGGTACCCCATACCACAGTGCCAGGCGTGTTGGCTCACCCTGTCATCCCAGCACTCCGGTGGCTTGCCTGGGCTACATAGTGAGCTCAGGGTTGGCCCGAACTACAAAGTGAGACTCTGTCTCAAAAAAAAAAAAATTAAAAAAAAATAAGGACCAGGAAGGTACTGCAATACAAAGTCCCACTACTGTAAAAAGTCTTAAATCTTTCCTAGGGTTTAGTTTCACTGGGTCTGGTGAATGTATCACCCGCAGCTTGAGCTTCCATTGCTTGCTTGTTCTGAACACAGTTCTCCGATCTCTGAGGAGACGCATGGCCTGATAGACTCCATGTTGGGAAGTCACACAGCCTGTGCTCGGCTGGGCAAGGGTCAGCCGCTGCACAGTCTCGGGGCACCGCCCAGGAGCAGTTGGTAGCGACCCTGTGCTGCAGACCAAGTGCAGTGTGAGGGGAAAGCCTGGTGCTCCGGAGCCCCGCCCCCTTCACACCCACACGTGTCTTGGCCACGCCTGACCCTCCCTGACTGCGCCGGCCTCTCACTTCCCTCCACAGAATCCTCCAGCAGCTACAGAGGGACCAAGCCCAGGCTGTGACCCCCGACAAGAGCCAGTTCCGCTCACGTAGTGACGCGGTGCAGAGGCTGCTCTCCTACCATGTGTGCCAGGGCTCCATGCCCACCGAGGACGACTTGAGGAAAGGTGAGCCCCCGCGCCACCAGCAGGTGCTGTGCCACCCAAGGGGCAGGCGCCGCAGGTCCATACAGGGCAGAGTGCCATCTTCACTGCACACTCGCCACCCCTCCCCGTTCGTCCCTCCCCATTCCTGTTTCCTAGCCACAGGTGGGGTTGTGGCTTATTCTTCTCCATGTCCTGGGACGGGCACCGCCTCATGCCACGGTGTCTGTGGACACGCAGTGGGGCAGTGAATGGAGCAGATGAGACAGGTCTGGGCTTGGTGCTCAGCACAGCATTGAGCTTAAGCCTCACTTTCAGCAGCTTTACCGGTGCTGTTCCCAGGTAGTTCCTGAGCCTCAGAAGCACTCCCTGAGCTCCCACAGTAGGCTAGGACAATGGCTGAACTACAGACCTCAGTCACCTTTCTATACTGGAGACACAGGACTCGGCACCCCAGTTTACAGCTGGAGAGTTTAATTTTGACTCAGTTCCCGTCCAAGGACAGGTGGCTCCAGGGTGGAGGCAGCAGGGCAGAGGGACCTGGAGAAAAAAGAGCAGTGAGCTGGAGAGGGAAAGGCAGATGCACCTTCCAGACCACTCCCCGGTGACCACGTCTTTCTCCCAGGCCCAACTCACAGCAGCAAGTTAGCTGTAAGCCCCCATGATTCAATCCCCTTCCAAAATCCTGCACCTGTCTGTGCGCGAGGCTCTTGGTGGACATCTAGATATAAACCGTATCGTCAGGAACCTGACAGGAAGGTAAGGGACCAGGGCCTCTGCTGCCTGGTGCGGCCGCCACCCTGACTCCCTCAGTGCCCCCCACGCTCCAGTCCCTCCACTGCCACTGGTCTGGCTGCTCCTGGCGGCATGCCTGGTTTCCGAGCACAGTGAGGTCTGCTGGTCACTGTGAGCCTCCCCGGAGCCCAGGGGAAAAGGGCCCCACCCAGCATCAAACAGGGCTGTAAAGACTGGGAGATGGATGAGTTAGCAAATGTGAAGCCTCAGGAGGCTGACAGACCCAGGCCAGAGGTGCAGACGCGATCTGCACGAGTCAGGCCCAAGTCTGTGTCTCCGCGCGGAGTGTTCCAGGCTGCACAGTTGGCTGTCGCTGTGCCCACAGCTGTGGAGGGACATAGGGGCTTAGCTTGCCAGACCAGCAGAGCTCTGCATACTCAGTGAGATCTGCTCCTCAGCTGTTAGTGACTTTTATTTCAGGGGGAGTCACTCAGCCACATTGGGGTTTGGCTCCTACTGAGCATCCTGTAAACCTGCACAGCGAAGGAGACCAGCACAAGACGCGCTGTCCACACGAGGGAGAGTGTGGGCGCGGCGCGGCAGTCTTCAGAGATGAAGGCCTGGGGGTGACCCGTGCTCGCTCACGCTTTTCTCTCCTTCACAGTGGACAGTGAGTTCGAAACAGTTGCCACTCAACTCCTGAAAAGGACCCAGGCTATGCTTAACAAATACAGATGCCTGCTCCTCGAAGACGCCATGGTACGTACATGGTGCTCCCAGGCACATTGTCTTTTCTAGCTCCACGGCCCCCACCACAGAATCAGGGAAGGAAGAGGTCAAAGAACCGCATTTGCAGAACGTGCCTTAAGAAGCTCAGATACTTCAGGTTCAGGAAAAATGACACTTAACCATTGAAAGTGACAGCAGCTGACGTGGGCTGCAGCACCCTGTGTGGCTCACATGTAGCAGTACTTTTTTTTCTCATTTCACAAACAAGGAGTTGTTATGTTACATAAAATGGCCCAGCCCAGAAAGACAAGCATCTCGTGGTCTCCCTCATATGTGGAATTTCAGCACTTGATCTCACGGCAGGTGAATGGTGGCGGCTCCTGGAGGCTGGGCAAGGAGGGGAGGGAGGAAAGGGGAAGATTGAGCAAGGGTACTAAGCTGCACACAGACAGGAACAAGAAGGGCCAGGGATGTAGTTCTGTGGTGCCAAGTACAAGTCCTGAGTTCAATCCCTGGCTCATGAACAGGAATGAGAATGCTAGCGTCCCTGGCCATGGTGACACACACCTGTAATCCCAGCTACTTGGGAGGCTAAGGCAGGAGTATCACAAATTCAAGCCCAGCCTGGCCAATTTAACAAGATCCTATCTCAAAAACAAAATTTTTTTTTTTTTAGGAAAGTTGGGGGAAGCCAGGCATGGTAGCACACAGCTCTAATCCCAACACTTAGGCAGGTGAGCCAGGATGATCACCTCAAATATGAGACCAGGGTGGGCTACACAGCGAGTTCAAAGCCAGCCTGAACTATGTAGTGAGACCCTGTCTCAAAGGCCAAAGGGGGAAGCTGGGGATGTGACTCAATGGTAGAGCAGTTGCTTAACATGTGAGGCCTTGGGTTCAGTCCCCATTACCATAAAAAGAAAGACTCAAAAGTACCACTTAAGCCAGGTATGGTGGCCCAGGCCTTAATCCCAGCACTCAGGAGGGTCTCTTTAAGTTCAGGGCCTGCCTGGGCTACACAGTAAGTTCATGGTCAGCTTGAATTGAACCACATGGCAAGACCCCGTTTCAAAAAAGGAAAAAAATATATATATATAAAATTTAAGATTTGATTCTATACTACCAAAACCTTAATAAAAATACAGAGCATTGCAGAATATAAAGTATTATCCCAATGAAAAGATGTGTAAGGTACATTAGTAAGTAGAGACAAAGAAAAGAAAGGTACAGAACATCAGTGCTCTCATTTATGTGCAGACATAAAGAGAGAAATGTCTGGCTGCTGTGCCTGCCTAAAATATTTCTGCTGCTGCTGGACAGATGAGTAATTCTGGTGAGAGGCGCCTGGTGGCTTCAGGCGCACAGGGATCCAGGAGGAAAGATTGCTCTTCTCCCTCTCTTATGGCAGTACCTTCAGGATTCTGTACCAGTGCATAAATTACCTCTTAAAAACTGCATCCTGGGCCAGAGATTTAAGCTCAGTGGTTCTAGTGCCTGCCTTGCTAGTGTAAGGTCCCTGGTTCGATCCCTCGTAACCACGTGCCACAATGCCAGGCATGTGGTAACTCACGCTCACCAGCAATCAGTACCATATACCACAGTGCCGGACATGGTGGCTCACGCCTGTCATCCCAGCACTCGGGAGGCAGAGGCAGGAGGACTGCTGAGCTCGAGGCTTGCCTGGGCTACATAGTGAGCTCAGGGCAGCCTGAACTGCAAAGCAAGACCCTGTCTCAAAAAAAAAAAAAAAAAAAAAAACTGCATCCTGTGTCACTAGGATAATGTAACCAGAAGAACTTATTTCTGATAGCTTCATTGTTCAAAGACACAAGCCAGTTGTCTGCTTCAATAAAAGGTGTCAGGAATGACTATCTTCTCTCTCTCACAGCGGATCAATCCCTCTGCTGAGATGGTGATGATCGACCGAATGTTTAACCAGGAGGAGAGAGCATCCCTGTCCCGTGACAAGCGTCTGGCACTTGTAGACCCTGGTAAGACCCTGGCAGCACCTGCTGTGGCTCAGAGACTAGCAGAACATGAATCCTGGGAAGAAAAATCCCCGAGTTGCAAGCAGTATATGAAGATTCTGAAAACATCTTTATTCCGTAAAATCAAAATTTTCCATTTGCTTAAGAGATTCTTCTTCCTCACTGTAAAATGAAAATTCTCAATCTTTTCTGTCTTTGAGAACTAAAGCAAGTCAAAAGGCTTCTCAGAGTTAAGTCTCTGTATATTATTGAAGATGTTTTTTATTTGTAAGTCAGTTAGGAAGAAAATATCAGTCAGACAGTCCCAGGAAGACCACAGCCAGACAGACCGTTGCCACACTCTTTGAAGAATTTGTCTCACGTTGCATTCGTTCTGTTTTAGGTTTGTTCCATATTCTGTCATTTAAAAATGAGTTTTGGGCTAAGGATGTAGCTTAGGGTAGAACATGTGCTTAGTTGATGTGTAAGGCCCTGGATTCAGTTCCCAGCAACAAAGTTCGAGTTCTCTGTTTTTTTCTGAACTTCTAGAATATCATTTTGTTTCTGAGTCAGGGTCTGACCTTTTGCCCAGGCTGGTTTTAAGCCCATGTGCTAAAGTGATCCTCCTACTTCATCTAAAAAGTTTTAAATCGGTTAACACTATAATACTTCACAGAATACAAATTGTATCTATGTTTACACCATCTATAAAATGAATGTTTTTATTTCTTCTAGTTTCTTCCAGGTCTGGTCCCCATTGCATTTATCACACGTGTACAGTTAGAATCATAGATCATGTGCTAGATGTGACTTTGAATCCTAGTATTCTTTCATTTAATACATCACAAGGTTTTAAGTCATGTTGCTGTAATCCTCAAAGTGGTATTTAATACATCAACTTGATAATTTAGCTTATTCATCCCCATGTTTTAATTACCCTTCTTGTTGCTGAGACAAAATACCCAACACCCAAAGTGGGAGGGCTTATTTAGCTCACGGTCTGCAGGGGTTTTCAGTCCATCATTGGCTGGCTCCAGGGTGGGGTGCCACACGACAGGGGCAACAGTTTCTGGCAGCAGGGGACAGCCAGAGCAGGCAAGAGGATTTACTAGCATCTTCCTGCCCCTTTGTCTTCTCCAGACTGCTTAGGGCAGGCAGCACTCACACCCTTAAGCCTAGAGCCCTTGAGCTGAGCGTTGTACCATGAGTCAGTCTCACATGTGCATTCTGCCATCTCTGAAACAGCCCCTCCCATGATGCATGGGGCTTTGGGGGGACATCTGGATGCATCCATAACACCTGTTATTGGACTGTCATTTTCTTGTGGCTTCATTTTTTTTTTTTTTTTTGAGACAGGGTCTTGTTTTGTAGATCAGGCTGGCCCTGAGCTCATTATGTAGCCCAGGCAATCCTCAAATGCACAGTAATCCTCCTGCCTCTGCTTCCCGAGTACTGGGATGACAGGCGTGAGCCACCACGCTTGGCATTGTGGTATGTGATTACCAGGGATTGAACTCAGGACCTTGCACTTGCAAGGTAGACACTGGAACTACTGAGCTAAATCCCAGGCCCGTGGCTTCAGTCTTTACTGTCTCTTCTGAGACAACATTATGGTTCTGTCTTGTTTTTGATGTGGCTCAAGAAGTGCACAAATAGAATCTCTGACCCGCACACCCCATCTAGTGTAAAGAACACTGTGTGCCTGCCAAGGGCCTCCACCTTTCTAAGAAGGGAGAGGATGGCGTAGGGTACATTTCTGTTCTTTTCTTAGAACCTGAAATCTCTTGCTGCCTCTTGATGAACTGGCTGTGGCCTGTCCCAGCCCCAGTCCTAGGCACCATGTGCTAGGGGCCACGCTTCCCTCTGTGTGGCGCTTGCACACCTGGGTGTGGTGAGCGACATCCTCTTTCCCGAGTTCCGGCTGTCTTCCCTCCCTCGGTCTCCCATTTGGGGACCTGATGAACAATTCCTATTCACCCTGTGTAAATATGAAATTCCCTTCGGGGCTTCCTAGATGTCTCCAGAGCCCTACTTTATTTTCTTGTTGCCTAACGGCAGTCTGCCCACCCCCAGACAGCCTCCCGACACCACGTCCTCACACACACATCTCTGTCACCCACCGGTTCCCTGCGCCCCCGTAGCCCTGCACTCCATCAGCGGCATCTCCAGCACCCCTCTTCTCCTTATCAGATACCAGTTAGCTGTGCTTGGCGGTCACTCTGTCATCTTGGCAAAAGGACCAAAGTCTTATCCCTAAAGACGAGCCACCACCTCTGTTCCCCATCCCTGCGGTACGCGCACACACACACACACACACTCACACACACACCTCCAAGAAGCAGCCAGGCTGGCACCAGTGCTGACCTCTGACAGTCGATCACAGATGCTTATAGAAAACAACGGCGGGAGACGGTGGCGGGTGCAGCTCAGAGCGAATGTACGCGTAGCACATGCTGCCCGGACCTCTCCCCAGCGCGGCCATGACAGTAAACTAAGAGACCGCGGTGAAGTGGAGCCTTCTGCTCATTGCGTTTTTCCTCACTGCATTCTAGCTAGCTCCACTTGGAAATTTTTTTTAAATTTTGAGACAGAGTCTTGTTAAGCCACTGAGTTGCCCGAGCTGGGCTTGAACTTGTGATCCTCCTGCCTCAGCCTCGTGAAGTGCTGGGTTTACAGGTGTGTGCCACCACGCCTGGCAGAATGCCCTCTCTTTATGGGGCTTCCTCGTGCTGCAGACTGGGTCTGGCTCGCTCAGGCTCTGCTGAGTCATCCCTGCCCTGTCGCGCTCACTAACGTCCTTTCTGCTCCTGTTTCCAGAGGGCTTTCAGGCGGATTTCTGTTGTTCCTTCCAACTTGATAAAACTGCTCATGAGACACAGTTTGGCAGGAGCGATCAGCACAGCGGGAAAGCAGCCAGCTCGCTCCACCTGGCAGCCAAGGCCCAGAGCAGGGACCGAGCCAAGCTGAGCCTGACAGAACCAACGAATCATGACCAGTTTCATCCAGTGCCTAATCACATCGTGGTCTCCGCGGAGGGAAACATCTTGAAAAAGTCAGAGTGTCTCGGCCAAGCCCTGAAGTTTGACAAAGCAGGCTTGGCGCAGTACCGGAGCACATATGACGGCAAGGGCAGCCGCAGAGACCCCGGGCAGGGCCCTGAGCGCTCCCCCGGGCCTGAGGGCCACCTCAGAACCTTGTCCCGCTCAGACCACGGTGCCGAGAGCAAACTGTCCAGTGTCCTTGCGGATTCGCACTTAGAGATGACGTGTAACAACTCCTTCCCGGACAGAGCACTGAGGAGCTCCCCGAAGCATGAAGTCCTGCACACAGACATCATGAAGGGGCCTGGGGAGCCGCAGGCAGATCTCCAGCTCACCAAGAGTTTAGAGACAACGTTCAAGAACATCTTGGAACTCAAAAAGGCTGGGCGGCAGCCTCAGAGTGGCCTGGCAGGGAGCGGCTCTGTGGAGCTCGACTTCCCCAACTTCTCTCCGATGGCTTCACAGGAAAACTGCCTGGAAAAGTTCATCCCGGACCACAGTGAAGGTGTTGTAGAGACGGACTCGATTTTGGAAGCAGCTGTAAATAGTATCCTAGAGTGTTAATAGCAGCAGCGCATCCCCCGCCCAGTCCAGACAAGTGAGCTGCTCCTCGGCAGTAGCGAGTGCAAGCGGCCTCCTGTCTCCGCCTGCTTTCGCCCTCATCACAGGTTTCCTTTCTCTCTCAGCCCCGTCCTTTGTTTCAGAGCAATACTTGTCGCGGTTACAGGGAGATCCTTGAGGAAGAGTGGCCCTCGGTAGAAAGCAGTCTGACAGGCCCCACACATTCAAGAGTTCTGAAAGTGCTATGGTCCTCTCTGTCTATCTGTCGATTGGTTTGTTTGTGTGTGTGTGTGTGTCTGCGTATGCGTGTATGGGTGTGTGTGTTTTTGAACACTGTCACTCAGTGAGACCACAGTACATTTGGCCCTGGGTAAAATTTTGACAATCATAAGTCATTTGAGAAGAACAGACTTATTAAAGAAAATCAAACAAGACCGATAGAAGCTACTTTTTAAGAATATCCTACTGCAGCTCCTAATTGCTGGTCTTTTTGGTTTGTTTGCTTTTTTGTTTCGTTTTTGTCTCATTTCTGTTCTGGGGGTTTTAGGTGGGGAAGTCACAGAGTTACTTCCTCCTCAGCTCTTGCTGAGCCCCGAGCCAGGAGCACAGAGCAGGGTGCTGCTCGTTTGGTGCTTTTGGGGGCTCCCGGAGCAGAGCCGTGTGCTGGGCACCATGCTGAGTCCATCCGGGGAGCGCTCTGTTCACAGCTGCAACCGCATGGCCCGAAGTAACCCACCGGGCTGCACACAGGAGGCTGGAGATGGGTTAAGTGGCAGTGTACAGGGCAGGCCGGAACAGAGCCATGAGGATGATAATATGTATATATGTAAAAGCATATATATGTTAACTATTGAAAACAAACCAAGAGTTTTGCATTTTATAATTGGGTAGAGTCAACATACAGTGTATGTTTTTGTCCCTTGCTGGGTTGTGTCTCCCGACCCTCTGGACCCGCTCCCACAGCAAATAGCCAAACATCAGAAGCACTTTCATTAGAAAACTATGTTGTAATTTTTCAGTTTAAACTTGAAGGGGACTTTGGCCTTGTTGATGATGCTCCTTGTCGTCTGAGAACAGCAGTTACCCTGGCAGCAGTCATTACCAAAACACAGACAAACCAAAGGTAACCAGCCAGCCCCTCACTGCGCGGAGCTGGGACCCGGTTCCCGTGAGAGCCAAAGGACAGGCCCTGTCAGCCTCCGTGTTTGGCCGTGTTCGTGTCTGTGCACATGACTTCCTGCTTTATTTATTTATACTCCTTTTCAGGGAATGTTCCCTACTTTCTCCTCTTGTACACCTGTCCCAGGTCGCCTCGTTCCTGTTGTTGTTTTGGGGTTGTCATCAGACCGTCACTGGAATCACACACCAGTCACCCCTCTCCCGCAGGGCAGGGACCTGAGCTGTGGGGTCACAGTGTGGGCCCTCTCTTGCTTACCCTGCTGTCTCCCTACCTAAGGAGCACCCACTGGTCTCCGCTCTGCTGCATCCCCAAATGGGGGCGCCTCCCACTGTCACTGTGCTGGGCCTGCAGTGGAGACGAAGGTCTCTGATTATGTAGAAACACAGCAGCAAAAGACCCGTGCCCCGCGCCCTCCAGCAGGCCACACAAGGAACCCTGAGACGGCCAGGCTGCGGAAACGGGGTGTAGCGCACCTTCTGTCCGCCCCGCTGAAGAAAAATCTGGGCCCTCTGGGGTCTCCAGTTTTTCCCTACTTGTGCCAATGTCCAAGTTGCAGGTCCCTCTCCTATATTATAACCCGCTAGATAAGTTGATGTTGCCAGTTGTACCTTCCTGTTTGGGCAGCCCTGGGATAACAGCTACCTGGAACCTCATGATTTTATAAGCTCTTCTTTTAATTCAAAATGGTCCCTTCTGATCCAGTTACCCTCACTGTGGAACTTTATACCTGGAAGCCTTTGTGTAGGCTGCTGATGAATTAATTCCTGCAGATCAATGAAATTATCTTTTTCAGAACTAGGGATCAAACCCAGAGCCGCTGTACCACTGAGCTCCATCCCAAGCTTTTTAAAGTTTTTAAAAATAAAACAGGGTCTCATTAAATTGCCCAGGTGAGACTTAAACTTATGGTCCTCTCACCTCAGCCTCCCAAAGTGCTGGGATAGCAGGCATGTTCTATTGCACTCAGCTTTGTTTTTATGTTTTTTGTTTTTTTGAGATGGGGTCTAAGTTGCCCAAGCTGCCCTCAAACTTGCTCTTTGCCCTGCCTCAGTCTCCCTAGAAGTTGGGATTAGAGGTGTGCACACCATGCCCACCTCATTGGAATTCTTAAAACCAGATACCCCTCCCTGCCCCTCTCCTGCCATGTTTCTCCAATCCTAGCTTTTTTCTTTATGCCATTTGAAAGCATTTTTAAGCCCCACCACTTGCCCAGCAGAGAGCCTGATTTACCAAAATGAAACATGTAAATTTCTGTGTCCTTGTGTGTAAGTTTACTTTTTATGGAGGGAAGAGTCTAGATAATAACAAATAAAGATTACAAATGTATTTCAGTTTTAGTCTCTGTGCTGCCGAAGTGGGCACCAAATGTATTTCACCCTGTCATCAGGTTGTGCGCCTGCAGGCCTCACGTGGTGTGGCGCCCCCTCTGGCAAGGTTGGGATAGTGCAGCCTCTGATAGCCAACATGTAGTTGTCCGGGTTCACTTTCATTCAGTACTTGCGCTCGATAACAAAAATCTTTTTTTTTTTTTTTGCATTTGTCGTTGTGGAAATGTGTGAATGTGTTATTACACATTTGATTTCCTGTGTCCTTAAGTACTGCCTGAAGATGAGGCAAATTTTAAACTGGCAATTACGAAAAAGAAATATTTTCATTGGGAATAATCCAGCAGACTCTGTTAGATTAGGGAGGCCTTACAGACTGACTCGACTTCAAGAGGACGCGTCACTCACTGTCAGTGTGGTGTGGGCTTTATTTGCTTAATACCTTCATTTGTATAGTATGTCTCACTTGAAATTGCTTTGTATACATTTTGTAAAAATATTTATAAAATGTTTTGTAAAAAAAAGTATAACAAATTGCAGTTTATTTTGTTATGTTGGATAAATACTGTTAAAAAGAAACCAGTCAGTAACTATATTGTTAATCCATGGTTAGGAAATGTTTAGTTGGAGATTACAAAATGAAACAACCATTGCAATACAGCCAAAGATTTGGGAAAATGTGCAACTGTGATTGTCTTGATTTTGCAAAGAGGAATAGCTACTTTCCCCAGGGGAAAACAAAAGGGGAGGATGAATGTTCAGTGAGAGTTCTAGTTAAATGTATTTACTGTGCCCAGAAAGTAACCTACCCAGTGAGGGGACAGGATTTTACCCCATTGGCCTTGCTAAAACAGTGACACAATTAAATGGAGTTGGGCCTGGCTGGCCTCTGTCCTTACTCCTATCACATGATGGTTGGCTAAGAAGGACAAATGAGGATTACTGGAAAGGACGATTTATTTTATTTCTGTAAGAACAAGGATAAAACTAAAGAATAATTAAAGAAAACTATCTCGCTTTAAGGTTTATTTCAGATATAAAGTATTTCTCTTGGGATTCACATATTTGATGCAATTGAATGGAGAAAACCTTGTCACTATTTCTGCAGAACCGATCCCCTTCTACTTTCATCCATCGTACTTTGCTCAAGACTCATCCCAGCCAGATGTGGTGGAACATAGCTCTAATCCCAACACTCCAGAGGATGAGGCAGGAGGATCGCCCTGTTTTCAAGGCCAGCTTGGGCTATATACTGAGTTCGAGGCTAGTCTCAACTACATAGCAAGACCTTGTTTCAAAAACAAAAAAGTTCAAAAGCCCAAAGAAGTCTGGTTTCCTCCCACTGGGAGGTATGAGGTGGTGAAAAAAATCTCACAAAGACCCCTGACAAAGGCAAGGGATAAATCCTGGACTAAGGTGCCATGCACATTTCAAGCCATCTTGGGCAATTAAGCAAGACCCTCTCTCAAAATAAAATTTAAAGAAAAAGATAATGTCTGTAACTCAATGGTAGAGTGCTTCCATAGCATACATGAGGCCTTGGGGTCAATCCCCAGTCCTCCACACACACACATACACACACATGTGCACACACACACATTAAGTATTGGGAAGGCAATCGTTTGAAATTGGTATTTCACCATCACCTCCAAGAGTGTCTACGATTAGGGAAGACCGAGGGAGGTACTGTTAGGAAACGGGAGTGAAGGCTGGCAGGCCCTAAAAATAAAAACTGCCCATGCATGAGATTTCAGGACTTGAAACCCCGTGTCACTGCACTCAACTGTATAGTCATCCATGATATATCCAGTCATGCTCTATGCTGGATGGGGCAGGAGGAGAATAGAAAGCCGGGTATAGTGGCTCACGCCTGTAATCTCAGCTTTCGGGAGGCTGAAGCAGGAGGATCACTATGAGTCTGAGGCCAGTCTGGGCTATGCAGTGAGGTCAAGACCCACCTGATATGCATGAGGCCCTGTCTCAAGAAACAAAAATACGACATTAGACCCTCTAAGGACGAACTTTAAAAAGTCGTGCTCAAGTTCTTGATTGCAAAGGATTCCAGCCTTTCCGGGTCATCCTAGTGCCTCGCCAACTTTGTGAGGAGCGTCAGCACTCTCCTGGCGCCATCTGCTGGCGGAGAACACCATCTGGAGCTTACCCTCCCAAGTCCCGTTTAGCCAGGAATGTTAACAGTCTGAAATTCCTCGTCCCTGAACAGGACAGTACCACAGAATCCACCTTCTATTCCTAGACAAGGAAAGTTAGAAAGTATTATTCATCCCTCCGTGGCTCTTGCATTTTGGTGAACCTTCTCTTTTGCCTCTAAAGTAAGGAGCACGGTATGGCGTGGAAAGAGCTGCAGGTCACTCGCTGAGACTGCAAGCAACGTATTTCCTTCTCACACTTACTGACCAGGTGATTAGCAGCCCAGTCCATCCCTTGCCTTTGGGGATGGACTAGTTATTTACACAGCACAGTGTCGCCTGCGTTGATGGAGCAGCACTCGGATGTTTAGCAGGCCGCATAGGCTCCCCCCTAAGAGGTGTTGGAGAGGACACAGAGGAAGTATAAGTCCCATGTCCTCAAAGAGCACCAGCAAAGGGTGTGGTGGCGCATGCCTGTGTTCTCAGTGCTCCAGAGGCTGAGGCAGGAGATGGATGCAGGTGTGCCAGCCTGGTTTACACAGTGAGTTCCAAGTCCAACTTGAACTACACAGCAAGATCTTGTCTTAAAAATAATAAATAAATTAAAAATGGGGCCAGAGATTTAGCTCAGTGGTTCTAGCACCTGCCTAGCAAGTGCAAGGTCCCTGGTTTGATCCCTTGTAACTACATACAACAATACTGGGCATGGTGCCTCACACCCACGGGCAATCAGTACCACATACTACAAATGCTGGGCTTGGTGGCTCAAACCTGTAATCCCAGCACTTGGGAGGCAGAGGCAGGAGGATTGCTGAGTTCAAGGCTTGCCTGGGCTACATAGTGAGCTCAGGGTCAGCCTGAACTACAAAGCAAAACCCTGTCTCAAGGGAGAGACCTTTAGGATAAGTAAATATTGTGCTAGACACAGTGAGGCTAGAAGAATCTGTTCATCCCAGCAGGGATGGAGGTGCGGGTGCCATCTAAGGAGTAACAACCCAGGGACACTATTAACCACCCTGCAATGTGCAGGTTCCCTCACCCCCGTTAATAAGGTAGTGTTTGGCTCCAAACGTCAAGAGCGCCAACACTGAGAAACTGGACGTAGACTTGGGATTGGTGATGAGCGAGGTATAACCAAGAAATAAGAACATACTCCAAAGAGCCTCCCCCTTCCCTTCCCCCCCTCTCTCCTTCAATTGGGGCTGAATTAAACACAGGTTTTTCACAGTGATCTATCACTGAACCTCACCCCTAGCCCAATTTTTTGTCATCTGTTCTCTTTTTTACTTTGAGGCTCAGTCTCACTGTGTTACCCAGGATGGTCTGAAACTCCCTGGCTCAAGCCATCTTCCCACTCCAGGCTCCTCAGAACCTGGGACCAAGGCAGTGCATCCTGGTAGCATTCTATTATACCCTAAGAGAAGCATTCAAAGAAGGGAAAGGTACTACTCAAGACCCTTGCTGGTCAAAGGGTGGCCCAGGTGGGCATAGTGGCACAACCTGTAATTCCAGCACTCTGGGAGGCTGAAGCCAGAGGATCACTGCAAGTTTGAGGCCAGCCTGGGCTACACAGTAAATTCAAGACCAGCCTGAACTACAGAGACCCTGTCTCAAAAAACAAAAATAAAGTGTGGTACACAGACCAGCAACATTGGTCCATGAAGCTTGTTAAAAACACAGACTATATGGGCTGGAGATTTAGCTCAGTGGTTCTGGTGCCTGCTAGCAAGCACAAAGTCCTGAGTTCATTCCTCAGCAACCACATATGACAATATCAGGCATGTTGACTCACACCCACCAACAATCAGTACCACATACCACAATGCTGGGTGTGGTGGCTCACACCTGTAATCCAGCAATTGGGAGGCAGAGGCAGGAGGATTGCTGAGTTTGAGGCTTCCTGGGCTACGCAGTGAGCTCAGGGCCAGCCTGAACTCCAAAAAGACCTGTCTCAAAAAAGAAAAAAAAAAAAGAAGAAGAAGAGAATACAACGAGCTCAGTTTTTCTTTTTGAAAAGTTGGGGATGTGGGGATGTATCTCAGTGTGCGAGTACTTGCTACTAAGGAAGGCTTTTCAATTTGCACTTCAAAGTGGTCCTTAGGTGACTCCTACACCCGTCAATGCTAGGGCAGTTTCCAAAGCTGTCAGGACTTGAGGTCCTCAGGCCATCCCCTGGGATAGCTGGGAGCACACAGCAAACAGTGAGCGCCGGTGGGCCGGTGAGCGCCGTATGAGGGAAGCTGAGATGTGAGGCACATTTCTAGTTTTACACCCAGCAGTGATGGTGACCAGCATTGTGTTGCCCACATATAGTCAGATACTGTCTTCTACGCTCAGGGGAAATCTCACCTAGTCTTCGGAACCCTGCTAGGAAACGGGTAAAGAGGGAGTAAATAACGGTTACAGATCCAATGAGGTAGCAAAGGGAGTACAGTCGGGGCTACGTGTGTGTGTGTGTGTGTGTGTGTGTGTGTGTGTCACTCAGGATTGAACCCAGTGCCTATGCACAGAGCCATATCTCCATCCCCCCCTTTTTTTTTTTTGGAATTAGGTCGCACTAAATTGCTAAGTTGGCCAAGCTGAACTCAAAGTCCTGCTCCCTCCGCTTCCCAAAGAGCTGGAGGTATATAGCACTGCACTCACCCGGGTGCTCTACCACCCCAGGAAGTCTACAATCACTTTCACTATATGTGGGAGCCAAAGTCAAGCCCTCCAGAGCTCTCTGCCCGGCGAAAACACCGCCCTAGGTTGCCAGCCTCCCTTTGCAAACCGCGCAACTCAGCGCGGACGGGAAGTGCGGCACGACAGCGGAAGCCGCGGTGCATTGTGGGAAGCATTTTATTCAGACTAACGGGTCGATGTTCGAGAGTGTAAGTAGTGGATTTTGAAGATGATATAGGCATTAAAAGCCATGAAAAGGGTGTAGAAGAAGCTTTCTGCCATTTTTAGCATGAGTTATATAGTTAGCAAGACCTGTTAGAGGCTCACATTTACTAAATGCGCGTTGGACATCCGAGTCCTCCAGCGTAAGCTAGAGTAGTCATCTCGATGATCAAGTAAACGTGAGTCCTCTCTTCCCCAACGGGTGGGTGTGCGCATGTGTAGTGGCTACGACGTTGGAAAGATGGCGGAAGCAGAGTGAGTTTTAAGGACCTGGCTCTGTGGAGTGGGACCTTAAGTATCTGATGCCATCCCTAGTGTTTAAACTTTGGTGATAGGAAAAAAAGGTAGATGCGGGTTGTGGAAGAGGAAAGGAAAGGCCCCAGGGTACAGAGGGTCGCGATGCAGAGAGAGGAACCGGAGGGCTGGGCCGAATGGAGAGGGCCGTGGCCAGAGAGTCGCGAACTGACGGCGAATAAAGAAACTAAGGTACAGAAGAGCTTTTAGTCCCAATTGAGTACCAGAATTGGGCCGTGCGGCCTGACTTTCAGTATTCACCCTGCTCTTCTGCCAACGCCACAAGGTTTTACTAGATCACAGGTGTCAGTATCTAGAAAATCGCGGCGAGGAAAACTTACGAACTGGAGACCTAGGGGTTCCTGGTCCCCCCCCCCACCCCCAGACAGTGACCCCTAGTAAATGGCTGGCCTCGAATTCATTGTGTAGTGCAGGATGGCCTTGGACTCAGTGCCGGTCCTCCTGCCTCAGCCTCCCCAGTGCTGGTATTACAAGTACCACTCATAGTTCACTGGCTTTTTAAGACTTTGAGGATGAGTGAATAGTAAGGGTCAGTGTTGAAGAACTGACCTGGGAATTTGAAGACAGCGTTCCCCATCGTATAGGATCCTGAACTGGCTTGGAAATACTTGAATGTTTGTTTCCAAATCTTGTTACTGTTGTTCTTGATTTTTCTGTATCAGGCAAAGAAAAAAGATCCCCTTGGTTCCAGAAAATCTCCTGAAAAAGAGGAAGGCTTATCAAGCCCTCAAAGCAACCCAGGCAAAGCAGGCACTTTTGGCAAAGAAAGAGGTAACGCTGGGGAACTGGGAGAAGGTATTAGAATTAGTGTTGGACGAGTTTTATCCAGCAATTTGTTTACACAGCAGAAACCCAGTAATTTTTTAGCTTCCTTAACAATTTTTTTTGAGATAGAGGATTGCTATGCAGTTTAATGCTGGCCATAAACTACTGTGTAGTCCACTCGGGCCTCAACTTTGTAGCAATCCTCCTGCCTCAGCTGTCAGATTGCTGACATAGGTGTGCGGTGCCACAACTGTCCCAAGCTTTCTCAACCTTTACTGGGTTTCCCACTTTTTCCATATATAAGAATAATGTTTATTTGGCCCCCTTTGCATAAGAATAGAATTAAGCTCTATCATGAGTGACTCATGAATTACTGTTGAGAAAGTAAACATGGTGTAAAACAGAAGGGCATAGTGCTGTGTGACTGTAATGCCAGCAACTTAGACCCTGTCGGAATTAAAAAATAAATAGAACTGTGTTATACAGCTCAATGTAAAGGCCCTGGGTTTAACCCCCAGTATTAAAAAAGAAAAAAAGATAAGTGTAGACGTAATATTCAGTAGTGATGATGTTCTGTTTTCTCTACAAAAGAGGAAAGTGAAGGAGATCAGATTTAAGAGACTGGAATCATTCCTGCGTGACTCCTGGCGACAGCGGCGTGATGAGGTGCGCATGCAGCGCCTGGAACTGAAGCCTCGCGCATTTGAAGCGCCTGATGAACATTCCTTGGCCTTTGTTGTCCGCCTCCAGAGGTAAAGTACTGGTGTCTTTGCACATTCCCTGGGTGGGTCCTTTCAGCTGGGTGAACTGTTGATTGAACTTCAGACCTCTTCTGAGGAGAGAGGGACCTAGGAGGGCCTGAGCCACTGCACAAGTTGTTCCAGGGGTTCAGAGTTGGACACAACAGTTTCTCTCTGCAAAGTTAGAGAGGCTGACCTTGGGCAGATGGACTTGCATAGCAAGGAGTTCAGTGGGCCCCGGAGAAGGCTTTCTAGGCAAAGTATTCAAGTAGAGAAATCGAGGCATCTTTCTAGGAGCTAAAACAAAGCAGAATAAGTAGGGTGTATCAGTACTGACAAGAAATTGCCATCTTTAGTGGCACTTTGTTGACCTGTCCTGACTCACATGCAACTGTGATTCTTGCTATGAAACTTGTGAGTTGGTTTTTTTTTTTTTTTTTGAGACAGGGTCTTGCTTTGTAGTTCAGGCTAGCTCTGAGCTCACTATGTAGTCCAGGCAAGCCCTGAACTCAGCAATCCTCCTGCCTCTGCCTCCCGAGTGCTGGGATTACAGGTGTGAGCCACCATGCCCGGCACTGTGGTATGTGGTATGTGGTATTGATTGCTGGTGGGCATGAGTCTCCACACCCAGCATTGTATGTGGTTACTGGGGATTGAACTCAGGACCTTGCACTTGCGAGGCAGGTGCCAGAACCACTAAACTAACCCTCCAGCCCCTGAAACTTGTGAGTTTTAAATACCTGGGAGTTATATCCTTTTCAACCCTCCTATTACTGTCCATAATCTGTTTTCTGCACATGTTACTGTATTAGTCTTCTACATAGATTTTCCTGCCTCTGGTTCAGTCTCAGATCTTTCCTACTGGCTATATTTGGTGATTATCAGAAAATATCTAGTGTTTCTCTCACTTAAAATCTTTAGTAGCTTTCTCTGCCCATGGAAGCAAATCTAGCTTCCTCGGCTAGATGTACATCTCGCTACATCGCTGCCCACAAGGGACTGCTCTCCCTTTGGCATTGCTTCATATCAGGGGAAGGTGGCATGTTTACAAACTGGCACTCATCAACCAGAGCTCCTCAAGGCATGGTGTGTCTTTCTCCTGTGCCAGCAGTGGAGTGCTACACGTTTCCTAGGTGCTCGTTGGATAGCTATAAACTAGGCAGGGCCTGACTTCTCCTCCTGTTGGTTTCAGAATTAATGGGGTGAGTTCCCTGGTGCAGCGGACCATTGCAAGACTTCGCCTGAAAAAGTTGTTCAGTGGCGTCTTTGTTAAAGTCACCCCCCATACCATCAAGATGCTGCGCATAGTGGAGCCTTATGTGACTTGGGGGTGAGTTTTTCCATGTGCTTTCACAGTGCGCAGGCTGCTCTCCCAGTCTGTGTGCTGCATTGGACATGTTGTGGTGACCACATTGCCCAGAAGTCAGGAACCCTTGGACATGGGGCTGCGTGCAGAGTCAGTGGTGCTAATGTGGACTGAACAGTGTCATGGCGGGGCTTGTTCTGTTAACAGCCTGGGGTCTTCCAGCAGAGCCAATGACAGTGCTTGTATAAGAGTAATTGGTATTCCTCAAACATTAAAGCCCAGCAGAGGTTTGGGTTTAATACTCTGCTCCTGTACCCTGTGGAGTACACTGGAACCCAGGGAATGGTTTTTAGTGCTGTGCTGCCAAACTGAGCACAAGGTGCAGTTTTGGTTGTATCTGGGAAGTAAATTGTGTTGCCTAGTGAACACTCACCCATACATTTAAATGTCTACTTAAGTAGCAGGGCCACTCATTTTAATCCTCACCTCCATGCCTATCCCGAGCTGGAAAGGGAGTGCAGATCACAGTTGAGGGCCGAGGGGGAGAGGAGAGCCCTCTGAGATTTCTCAGCCAGGCCACGGGACTGAGGGGCCAGTGGCAGTGTGCCAGGCGCCACCAAAGGCTGTGCTTGCTTCTGCCTCACGTAGGTTTCCGAATCTGAAGTCTGTGCGGGAACTCATCTTGAAACGTGGACAGGCAAAAGTCAAGAACAAGACCCTCCCCCTGACGGACAACACTGTGATCGAGGAGCATCTGGGTGAGTGCCGCAGTAGACAGCAGCTGGACCAGAAAGCAAAGGCTGGTGGCACTGGCATGGGAGGCAGGGTGCATTCTTGTTGGATCCCCAGGAGCTTCTCAGTGTACGCTGCATAGATGGAGAATAAAGGAACCTGTGCCTTTATGTCCCTTAGGCAAGTTTGGTGTCATTTGCCTGGAAGACCTCATTCATGAAATCGCCTTCCCAGGAAAGCATTTTCAGGAGATCTCCAGCTTCTTGCGCCCTTTCCACCTCTCTGTGGCCAGGCATGCTACCAAGAACAGGGTGGGCTTCCTCAAGGAGATGGGCTCGCCTGGCTACCGGGGGGAGCGCATCAACCAGCTCATCCGCCAGCTAAACTAGTTCCAGGTGACTTTTCGTGGGCTATACTGTGTCCCCTAAAAGTTCCTTTTGTAGACCAGGGTCTGGTCAGTGGTGCAGTACTTGCCTAGCATAGGAACAGCCTTGGGTTTGGTCCCCAGCAGGGGGAGAGAAAGGTTTTTGATGTATTTGCCACTACATGAGAGTAAATGGGAAGGTGGGAGGAAAGTGGGTGCTTGTCACTTTGATGGATAGAGACACAGGCTCTGGTATTATACGGAGATCCAGGGCAGGGCCAGTGGGTGGCAGTGGTAGAGTACTTGTCTCACATGCCAAGGCTGGGCTTACTTCCCAGCAAGATATAGGCTTGAAAACATCTATATTACTATGGTCATTCAGCTGGAACTACGAGAGAGACATAAGTAGGAAATGAACTTTAAAAGGATTTTAAGACAGAAGTTTTATCTATGTATTTTGTCAAAGGTCTCTGAACTGTGAAATTGCCTCTTTTGCTGCTATTTCTCTTGGTGCCACATTGTGATAAGTTTGTATTGATGCACTGGTACTTTTTCTCCCTCAGAATTCAAAGCACAATGCCCTGGAAGGATGTGTTTTGTTTTTCGGAACTGTTACCGAGTATCTTCAGAGAAGATGATTTGCCTTCAGAGACTGAAAGGAAGCAGCTGGGGAAGTGAGATTCTGGTCATAGCAGGTGCCTCTTACTGCTGCCCAGTTTGAAGAAGTTCCATGGTTTTCTACATTGCCCATCGCTCACTGGCACTGAAATTAGAGCATGCCACAGGGGAAGGAATCCTGTTGTATTGCATCTCTGTACCGGGTTTGGAATTAGTGACTGGTCAACCTACCCATGGATAGAAGGCTTCCCGCGGCTTGTAGCTGTGGACACAGCCCAGGGACATACCTGAATCTGGGGTTTCAGGGGTTTCTTTTAAAAAGACTTGAAATACAGTTACAGAGATCACAGAAACAAGAGTCGGGTTTTGTCTGTTTTGAGCTCTAGACTTGCCTGGCTGGAGTGGCCTTGTATCCTGGCTCGCAACTAATTTGGTCTCTTTTCTCTAACTCAGAATCTGGGAAAGGAAGGACCTCTTTCCCAGCAGACAGACGTTCCTCGAGTTCGTTGGGGTTTGGGGTGTTCCTGGAGTCCTGTCCTTCAGAACCTGCTCATCTTGTGTAAAGAAGCCCTGTTCCTGTTGGTACTGGTCACTGGGCCTGTGTTCAGGCCTTCCTGTTAACATGGTTACATTATGTTGCCTCCTGCATCTGTGTAACTTGAGAAAAATCTAGGTCAGGAAAAGACTATTTTCTTGGTTTGGTATAAAGGAAATTAGCTTTTTAGGCTATGGGCAGGCAGCATATTTGGATCTTTTACCTGAATATTCTGTGCTCAAAGTGTTACCCTTTGTCCCGGCTATGATGAAGCAGACCAGCAACAGGGGTCTGGAGATGGAACCTGAGAAGTCCTTGCTGCTACCTACCTGCTGCTGGTTATTTCCATGCATAGACCTCTGGAGTCCATGTGGGGCCAGGTTTTATTGTCAAACCTTCCTTTCATGCCCGTCTGGAAAATGGTTGCCCCAAGTGAAGATGTCACTGCGTTCCAGGTGGGATCCCAGGGTGTGATGCTGACTGGTTCTCACCAGCATCTTCCACTGTCCCCTGTCCAGCGCTGGCCAGCAGTGGGATGACAGACAGGCCCCAGGCTACACTGAAAACTTGTTCAACCTTTCCACTCCCGAGTTCTTTCAAATCAGCCTCAAGGTAGTGTTGGCTCTCAGCCCTCAACCATAGCTGCAAGACAGAGCGAGAGGGTAGCGGTACCTGACAGCCTGCCTGGTTATGAGGTCATGAATTAGGTGGGTTGGTTCCATAGTTCACCTACCAGGGACGGGTGTTAGAGAGTCACTTCTATTGTGAGATCATGGCATTTTAAAATGTACCAGTAGTCACTTAAAAGCTATAGGTCCAGAAGTCTGGGGTTTATATCCCAGACCTGTCTAAGGGAACAGGGCTGGAGCTACCTAGCCCTCGGGGCCCTGGGGTCCATCCCCAGCATCACAGAATAGAGAACTGTTTCCGCTCTTGCTTGTAAAGAGCAAGCTTGTCCTCTAGCTTGTCTGACTCTAATGGTTGGAAAGCCATTTGAGGGCCAGAGATTGAGCTCAGTGTTTCCAGTGCCTGCCTAGCAAGTGCAAGGTCCCTGGTAATCACATATAACAATACCGGGCATGGTGACTCACACCCACCAGCAGTCAGTACCACATACCACAATGTCGGGGAGAGGTGCCCAAGGTGGCTCACACCTGTAATCCCAGCACTCAGTAGACAG